>RCUC01137656.1:0-19492 GCA_003697995.1 Taxidea taxus jeffersonii | reverse complement strand
TTTTTTTTTTTAAAGACTTTATTTATTTATTTGTCAGAGAGAGAGAGAGAGAGAGCGAACAAGCACAGGCAGACAGAGAGGCAGAGGGAGAAGCAGGCTCCCTGCCGAGCAAGGAGCCCGATGTGGTACTCGATCCCAGGACGCTGGGATCATGACCTGAGCCAAAGGCAGCTGCTTAACCAACTGAGCCACCCAGGCGTCCTGAAGATTATTTATTTTTGCAGGTTAATTTTATATCTTGCTATCTTATACAGTTAACTTATTATTTATATATTTTTCATTTATTTTCTTAGATTTTCTATATATACTATTATATTATTTCTAAATGGAGATAGTTCTGCTGAATGGTATGCTGGCAAAGTTTTATCAATTGACTGTCAGGAAAATTAAACATTGAGTACTGATTTGTAGGGTTTGTCAAATTTCATGATATAAATTCAACTACATTTGATTTCCCACTATCTGTGTGTTTCACAAGCAGCTCAGACAATTCCTGAAAATTTAACCATTAACTCTAGACAGCCAATGAGACCAAGTATGGATGGGCTCTGTCACACCAGTTGGTAATATTTCTTCCTCCCCAATTCATTAGCTTGTAATTTGTTTTATCTAGATCTTTGACTAATTCATCTAACAAAAAATAGTGGATATTGTGAGCATGTTGCTTGCTTTAGCAGGAATATTTCTGGTGGGCGCAGTGTATAAATCCTTTCTTGAACTGCAAAGAGGATTTATTAATGCCCTAAGCCTGGCAAGCGCTTGTTTCTCTTCCCTCCATGCATGGCAACACTTGTTCTGTAGGAGAGATTGAAAATAATACAAGGAGAGTTTCTTGCTTCTCCTCTAGGGAAAAAAGGAAGTTTAAGTGAGGGAGGGATGATCAAAGGGACATTATCCTTTTATGGTATAGTATAACATAATTAAAAGGAAAAGAGAATAACATTATTTATAGATATAGTTTCTAGTTCTGTTTCTGTTTCTGTATCATGTTACAGGTCATGATAATAACAAAATAAGAGATATCGATAAGCTGACCCTTAAATTTATGTGGGGAGTAAAGAATTTAGAGTACTTTTTTGAAGAATTTTTGAAGAAGAACAAAATAAGAGCACTCATGTCAACTTTTTATTTTATAAAATCTTCTGGGGCACCTGGGTGGCTCAGTGGGTTAAAGCCTCTGCCTTCAGCCCAGGTCATGATCCCAGGGTCCTGGGATCGAGCCCCGTGTCGGGCTCTCTGCTCAGTGGGGAGCCTGCTTCCCTCTCTCTTGCTCTGCCTGCCTCTCTGCCTACTTGTGATCTCTCTCTGTCAAATAAATAAATAAAACCTTTAAAAAAAATCTTCTATAATCAAGACAAGGTAGCACTGTGGAGGTGAGACACAAAGATCAATGAAACACAATGGATTTCTAGAATAAGTCCCACAAAAATATGGTTAATTGTTTTTGACAATTTGATGGAGAAAGAAAGACTTTCTTTGATTATTGTTTTGGGACAATCAGACATACATATGAAAAAACAAAGAATTAAAGAATGTTAACCTAGAACTCAAAACTTTCACAAAAATAAACTCAGATCATAATAGATCATATATAAGTATAAATAATAAAGTTACAAAAAAGAAAATAATAATATCTTCCACATTAGGTTAGAAAAATAGGTTTTATATGAAATCAAAAGAAAAAGCTATAAAAAATAAATTAAAAAATTGAACATCAAAATTTCAAACAACAAATTCTTGTCTGCAAAAGACATTGTGAGAATGAAAAGACAGTCTACATATTGGATAAAAATACATCTGGGGCACCTGGATAGCTCAGTTAAGCCTCTGACTTCAGTTCAGGTCATGATTTCAGGGTCCTGGGATCTGTCTAGTCCTGGGATCAAGCCCCATGGTGGGCTTAGTGAGGAGTCTGCTTGTCCCTCTGCCCTTCCCCCTGCTCATGCACTCTCTCGCTCAAATAAATAAATAAAATATTTTAAAAAATTACAAATCTCTTAGCAGGCAGAATACTTCCTACATTTAAATATTCTTAAAACTCCATAATTCAAAAATAAACAGTCTAATAAAAAATGGGCAAACATTTGAAAAGACCACCAAAGAATATATAAAAAGGACAAATGAACATGTTAAAAGATGTTCAACATCATTTGTCATTATGGAAATGAAAGTACAAACTAAAAATTGTACCACTTTTTATTATGGCTTTAAAAACTCTCAACAATATCTAATTTTGACAAGGATAAGAAGTAACTGAATTTCATGTGTTGCTGGTGGGAATGTATAATGATGTATTCACTTTAGAAAGGAATTTGGCATTTTTTTTAATGAAATTTAACCTGCATTTACCATTTGACCCAAGATTTTACTTCTGGGTGTTTATCCAAGTGAAATGAAAATTCATGTTTATGCAAAAACCTGTACAAAAAACTGAATTGTATTCATTAAATAAAGGCATTGTGTGATCTTACAAACTCAGTAAAACTGTTCTTAAGAAAAAAAAGGAATGAAGCATAAATACATGTAACATGTGCGAATCCTAGAGGCATTATGTTGACTAAAGGATTCCAGTCTCAAAATATCACATACTGTATGATTCCATTTATATGATATTCTGGAAAAGGGAAAACTATGGAGATAGAGAACAGATTATCAGTTGCCAGGCATTAAGCCTTAGGGTAGGGACTGGGTACAAAGAGGCAACAAGAGGGAATTACTTGGGGTAATGGAACTGTTCTGCATCCTGATTATGGTAGTGGTTACAAAAATCTGATTATGTGCTAAATCCTATAGAGTGACACAGCCAACAAAAATTATTTTGTAGTATATAAATTCAAAATAAAATAAAAAGGATGAAGAACAAGGTTTGATTCAGAAAACCAACATATAGGAAATGAATTTTATATTTTCCTCATCTAGGAATGACCTTTCATTGTTTTTAACACATATATATCAAATAATGGTATCTAATTGCTGAGAAGTTGTCACTTGCCAAAGGAATCTTAGCAAAAATAGTCTGTGGAAACAAGGATGACCCTCCTGAATCCATCCTGGCTCCTTGACACCTTACTAGGTTCTAATTAGGGTTATTCCTGAATGCTGCCTTCTTAAAATCTAGGGCTCCTAAGCCCAACAAATTTTTATTCCATGCCAACTTCACTGAATGTTTTAGCCTCTTCCTCTCTATTCTGCTCACCTGTCTCATTCTGAATGGAACATACTCTGCCTCTTCTGTAAAATCAGAAGAATTTTAAAGGCAAGGAATAAAGATTGTGTGTTATAACTCGTAAATTCATCTTATTATTCAGTTAAGGAGATTGGACTGAGGATCAGTTTGTCTTAGCTTAATAAGTTATCCTTGCTTTAGTTCTCTTAAAAATTACACACACACACACACACACACACACACACACACACACACACACGCACATGCACATTCACAGGAAAAGTGCAGCCAAAGCAGAGGAAGGAGATATTTGATGTGATTAATGGCTTATAGTACCACTTCCATCTCATTCCCTCTTAATACAGGTAAGGTCTGGATTTTTTTCAATGTGTTTTACCTCTAATTTCAGATCAATAAAGATGATTACCAATTCTAGAATTGGTTATTGCTTCTTTGAACTACACTTTATGTCTGATAGGTTTTTAACCATAATTTAATTTTGTGATCATGCTGAATTTATCACAAGGTATCCATCCACTGACTTGAAAACAAAAACAAATCTATCAGACATACTGTCATTTAAGTGTCTTCTTCTCACCTTATTTTGACTAAATTTAAATGGAAACAACATAGCATAGTAGACCACAGTAGCTTTAGTTTCCCAAGGTTTTAGTTTCCTTAAATGTAAGATGATGGTAATATTTCTACTTGGCTTCCCTACCTCACAAAACCATTGTACTGATGTTCTCATTAAAATAGAATGTGAAAAAAAAATAAAATAGAATATGACCATTCTTTCAATCTCCCTGCCCAGAAGACTGTAGCAGAATACCTTCTCTCATTCAATCCTCTGCAACCACTCATTCACAACTATGATGGTACAATAATCCTAAGGTTATCAGATGCCTGTCCCTTCCTTGGCATTCTTCTGCACTACCTTAAAAAAAAGACTTTTTCTCTTGTAGGGAATACAATAAATGTCTTTTTAGAAAGATTTTATTTATTTATTTGTCAGAGAGAGAGAGAGAGAGAGCAGCAGACTCCCCGCTGAACAGGGAACCCAATGTGGGACTCAGTCCCAGGACTCTGGGATCATGACCTGAGCCAAAAGCACACGCTTAACTGACTGAGCCACCCAGGCATCCCAGTAACTTTCTATCTTTATTCCTTGTTTCAACCAATTCTTTTACTGTGCTCTCTGAGCTTCACCTATTTTATCTATACATTAATGTCATGATGTACATATCTATTCATGTCCCACAATCTCTTTGAATTCCATCAAATTAAAAAAAATAAATAAGTAAATTCCATCAAAGTCACCTCAGGACAAAGCTCAAACCCCAAACTCCTTTTACTAATCACATTTTAAAAAATCTACCTTCTGGTTACCTCTACAGCTTCATCACCTTCTTTCATCCATATAGGCAAACTTTGTTCAAGTCAAAATCATCACCTGCAATTGAATAAAGACATTATCCTATTCCCACTTATATGGCACAAACTCTATGTGATGTTCAAGTTGTTTGTCTTCCCTCCCCACATCCTTCCTCTTATTTATTGAGTGGCCACTTGTGTTATAAAACTTTGTGCAAGGTATGAGGAAGATTTTCCTGACCACTGAGATAATTTACTGGACACTTCACTTCACTTCTTTAGTACTGTGTATAGTCATCATAACTATCATAGATATCATAGCTCTTATCACATAGGCTATTACCTTTCTTCCCTCACTAAGTTAGAATTTCCTTAAAGGAAGGTGTCATCTCTCTTGTATATCTGGCATAAGACACAGTACTTTGCACACTATAGGTACTTTTCACAACTTTTAAGTAAATGAATGTTATACATGAAAGTATTTTACAAACTACAAAAGAGAATATAAATGGATATTATTATTACTACCCACAAGTTAAACATGAAGGTAACATGATATTTGACCCCTCTTCCCAAATATGAGCCCTTCTCTTGGCCTGTACAGTTAAACATACTAAAAACCAGGTTCTTTTTATAAAGATTTTATTTATTTATTTGACAGAGATCACAAGTAGGCAGAGAAGCAGGCAGAGAGAGAGGAGGAAGCAGGCTCCCTGCTGAGCAGAGAGCCCGATGTGGGGCTCGATCCCAGGACCCTGAGACCATGACCTGAGCCAAAGGCAGAGGCTTCAACCCACTGAGCCACCCAGGTGCCCCTAAACACTAGGTTCTTGTTAAATAATGTGAAGTACTAGGATCTAATCTCAGCTTTGCTACTCACTTGTTATTTGATTTTGGACAAAATACTTAATATCTTATTCCTCATCTGAAAAATGGGAATATTATATCCTACTTTACAATGTTATCTTGAGGAATGAAAATACATGTGAGTAGGTATGCATGTATATACCTATAGTTGGTATATTTTTATCTTTATATTACTTGTAATATACTTATATAAGCATTCATTAAACTGTAGTTTCTATTATTGTTATTATTATGTAAAAATTAATTTAGAAGAATAAATAAGTTATCTTCATATATGGGTGGAGATTTTATACCCCATACATATTTGTGGCTTGTGGCACTATTCATAAAATAGAAATATATGGCATCAGGCATGTATGCTGCCAGATTGAATCAGGTTTTATCCTTAAGTTTATAAAGGGAGGAAAATTTTGTGAAGAGCTGAATTGTTGATATTATTTATTGATAAACATGCTACTCTCTCATATGCACCAACTGGTTTGGATATTGGGTTTATTTTTATAAATGAACTTGATAAATAATTGAACATGAAACTACCCCTGCTATTCTGTCCTTGGGCTCCTGGGGCATTAAGAATTCATGCCTCTCTTGACCTGCAAGCTTCTACTCCTATTCCAGCAGCCCTGTGTGATGTCTGAGGAGAGTTGTCGCTCAAGCTGAACTGTATAGTGTTTTTCTGATGTGCAAAATGTTGACCCATGGGAAGCCTCTGGACTCATTTTCATTAGTGATATAAACATATTTGGAGAATAGGGTAGGAGGTGGGCAGCCGATTATTTGCCTCTCAGCATGGCAAAAACACCCTTATTGTCACTGTCCACTGGCTTAGAAGAAATCAGTCTCCATAAGTCTGATTGTTGCTTATTTTGCATTTTGATGGGATGATCTGTGCTGCTTAGGATTCTTGGTGATTTTACGTGAGGACCAGATCTCCACTGATTAATCAGGCAAGACAGAGCTGCAAGAAAAGGGCTGGAGTATGTTTATTTATTTTAAGTTTCTTCAGTTGCTCCTCTTTTGAGTTGTGTGCACAGTAAGAATGTGGGCTAGCTTTTAATAACATTGAATACAACTCTTGTTGAGTAAGTTATCACATTCTTTGCTACTCAATTATTTAGTACCTGTGAAACAGCTAATAACAGATTGGAAATAGAAACCTGTCTCTTCCCTTGTTCATGTTCAGGAATCATTATCCCTTGTCTTAGAGGCAGGCTTTAAGGTTCAACTTGACTATACCACACTAATATTTACATTGCACTGTTATAACCTACTACAGTTTGAAGGAAAGCCATGATGTTAGGTGTATTGTAGTCTATAGTTAGAAAGGTATAGTTGTGGAAGACTGAGCTCAGTCAGGATGATATTCCACAGTGAGAAATATTACCCTGGATAGTATAAAGACCAACAACAAAAGCAGCATCACTTCCAGACAGAATGGTTTGGACAGTTTCACACTTTTTGCAAAGGAGAAAAGCAAATTTTTCTTCTCTCGCATTCCGGAAAAATACTCAGTTTTCTCTCTGCAGTTTCTGCTGTTCATCCCTGTCTTCATCCATAAAGAAGTCTTCCAGTAAATAAATTTTTCAAAAAACCAAAATAATACAGTGGTACAAAATTGTTTAAAGTCCATTGCAACACCAATTATATTAATTTCCAAATTGTTCCTGGGATTGTTAGAGACCAGACTTCAGCCTTGGGCAGGGCTGTTTAGCAAATGAGCCAAACAACAGCAGGGGCTCAACCATTCAGTTCTTCTCTCTGGTCCTGCAGAGATGATCACTGGTCATGGGCCTCCTGCTGACCTCTTCTGCTGTCTGCCTACACATCTCTCAATCCCTCTGTCTTTCTCTCTTTCTCTCTTCTCTCTCTCTCTCTCTAACTTTTTTTTTATACCCAAGAAAGAAAAACTTTTATTTTAGCCCTTATTTTGGTCCAGCTGGGATTTCACTTTGCTGAGGATGATAGATTCCCCAGACTCAATCCACAAAGATTTTATTTTTTTAAAAAAATTTATTTATTTATTTGACAGGGAGAGACACAGAGAGAGAGGAACACAAGCAGGGGGAATGGGAGAGGGAAAAGCAGGCTTCCTGTGGAGCAGGGAACCTGATGTGGGCCTCAATCCCAGGACAGTGGGATCATGAGCTGAAGGCAGATGCTTAGCAACTGAGCCATCCAGGCACCCCTCAATCCACAAAGATCTTGATACAAAATGGGGAAGGTGTCAAATAATCTAAATTCTTAACAGCATTTCAGTTGATTTGAGTATAGCAATTAGGGACATGCATTGAGTAACACTGCTATGAAGGAAGGAAACATGTTTTTGGTATGTTTTCTACAATGCCTAATTCTGTCAAGATGTTATAAATGATTTATATTCATATCACATTTAATACTCACAAAACCCATGAGTTAGATATTATTAGCTGCACTTATCAGGTGAAAAAAAATGAGGTTAAAGAACTTTAAGCATTTTCCCAAGGTTATACAGTTAGTGCACAACAGAGCTGGGATGAAAACCTATGGCCCTCTGATTCAAAATCTACTGTCATGCTGCCTCCCCAGGTAAGATCTTGCCAAGATGCTTGCCAATGAATCTGGCAACCTTTCACTCTGGCATTCTCCCTCTCACCTTTCTGCATCCTTCTGTGACTCCATAAGGACCACATACCCATATATTTTTGGGTTTTGTCCCAAATAATGTGGGTGAAACTAAGGAAAATGGAAAATACATTATCTGGATTATGGGTTTTATACATAAAGGTGTCATACATAACAGTATATACAAAGAATTAATGATAATAAATGTAATTATGGCTTGATACTAACTTGGTTTTGAGATAAATAGTACCCTGTTTTTGTTTTTTGTTTGTTTTATTTAAAATTGATGTTGATATTACCTATTGAGCAATAGTTGAGTATGTCAAGGTCAAACATACAAGCTTCTAATTCTGGTTTTACCATTAAAATCTCTAAAATATTGCTCTACTAAACTTTATGAGCACAATAATTATGAGGGAATCCTTTGGGAAGAAAAGGAATTTGAGCAGCCTTTCACAATTAAAATCATAACATATCAGAGGTAAACATTAAGAAAAAACGAATCACCATGATAGACAGAGTTGATGAAGATGGGCTATCCCTGACTGAAAATACAGGAAATGATCCACAGGCAACAAATACAGTATCTCCCAAAAAGCAGAGCTGATGACATAGAGTCTATACAGCAAGATGGAGTTTTAGAACTCTGAGAGCACAAAGTAATAAAATGATCTGAAAGATACTATAAAATAACTACAAATGAAATATAAATTCAGAGCTGAACTCTAAAGAAAAAAAGAAAACCAAGATGCTAAAAATAAAGGGAGAAATCAAGATAAGAGCATTAAGGAGAAGCTGATATCCCTAACATTTGCAATAAACTGTAAGGCTTCAAAGCTACAGATTAGGATTCTACCACTCCCACACAAGGGGCAGGAAACAGGAACTTGAACCAGAGCAGAGTGATTCAATTAGAATAAATCTCTTGTGTAAATCCCAGGGCTCCAAGTTCTCCCCATCATTTTTGGAAAATACTCTGTGAACATTGCACTGGACTACTGAGATCTCCTAGGAATCAGATTTATTTCCCCTGCTACAGCAGATAGAATCATACTGCCCTGGGGATTTCCTCAGGTAAAGAGAGACACTTCTTTCAAACTTATGCCCCTTTCCTGGGCTCACCCACATCCAATGACTGTGCACAAGGGCAGAGAGCCCCTGGCTTCTCAACTGAATTAAGAACAGACCTGTGGAATCATCCCTCCTCAGAACTCCTACAAGAGCAGCCAAGTCTTCTGAAGGGAATGCATAGCTTGACTTCTCCCTCTGCTCCATCCTGATCTCTTCTTTTCCCTTCAAAAAGTGTTGATTCTAGAACTCCTTAATAAACCTTTCCTCAGGAAATACCACCTACAGGATTTTTTTATTTTATTATTTTTTTAATAAACATATAATGTAACCCCACCACCCTCTTCCGACACCCCTCCCCCCTGCCCCCCTCAGTTTTATGACATAAAGAGTCTCTTGGTTTGTCACCCTCCCGATCCCATCTTGTTTCATTTATTCTTTTCCTACCCCCTTAACCCCTGCCCCCGTTGCATCTCCACTTCCTCATATCAGGGAGATCATATGATAATTGTCTTTCTCCGATTGACTTATTTCGCTAAGCATAATACCCTCTAGTTCCATCCATCCTACAGGATATTTCTAATAGAGAACTCCATACAAGGAGATTTACAAAGATCCAAGCAAGCTTGCATTTTATTTTATTTTTTTTTTAACTTAGGAGTTGAATGTTAAGGAAGGAGAAAAAGGAAAAAAAAAAAAAAGAATAAGAAATTGAAACCTCAGGGATGGGCCCCTGGGTGGCTCAGTTGGTTAAGCCTCAGCCTTCAGCTCAGGTCATGATCTCAGGGTCTTGGGATCAAGCCCCGAATCGAGCTCTCTGCTCAGCAGGGAGCCTGCTTCCCCCCTCTCTCTCTGCCTGCTGCTCTGCCTACTTGTGATCTCTCTTTCTGTCAAATAAATAAATAAAATATTTAAAAAAGAAAGAAAGAAAGAAATTGAAACCCCAGGGGTGCCTGGGTGACTTAGTCATTAAGCATCTGCCTTTGGCTTGGGTCTTGGTCTTGGTCCTGGGATCAAGTCCCGTGTGGGGCTCCCTGCTGAGTGGGGGGGGTGCTGCTTCTCTCACTCCCTCTTTCTTTCTGTCAAATAAATAAATAAGTTCTTAAAAAAAAAAAAAGAAATTGAAACCCCAGGACATTACACTGCTTTGCTTTTGATTTGAGTTTATTCTACCTATGCAGTGAGTAAACCAAAGCCAATGAATTAATTTTAAAATCGTTCTTTGATGCATAAAACCCCTGAACCCAAGCTGATACAGGTAAGAATTTTTTTGTGTCAAGAAACCTTCATATACCATGGCATACAGGACTTTCAAAGAATAATATCACCCAAAAAAGGCACATAATTGAAAATTCAGTGTTACATGAAGAAATAAAGAAAAACAACAATGTTGAATTTCAGCTGACTCATATTCCCAGAAAAGAACAGTTGTCAAGGAATACTTGCACTACTTGTGTTCTAAGGAATGGGTAACTACAAAGGACTTACCCTACTGTTATTTATTCAGAGATAAGACCATCTCCATTCTTCCTCCTGACTCCAGAAAGGGTTCTCTTTCTTTGAGAAGTTTCTCATTCATGAATATTCTCTCTATTGTAACAGCTTGAATAAAAAGATATCCTTAATTGTCTGTTGCAGTTTGTCTTGGTTTGTTGCTAGGTCTGGGAGCCCTGGCACTTGGCTTGGTAGCCCTACTCAGTCAAGGTAATGAGGCCATCTTGGAGTCCCTTTGCTTTGTTCCTGACTGGTGGTCTGGGGCTCAACTGTGAGCCCAGCTTTTTTCATCCTGTGTTCCTGACTTTTTTTCATCTGCATCATGACAAGGAATGGATTTTGATTCCTTCTGATTACTTGATCTCTGGCACCAGCATCTCTTGGCTTTTTTATCTGATCATTTGGCAATATTTACAAATAGATTGACAGTTTATAAAGGTGTTCTATCTGCTGGCAGAAAGAGAATCTGGGTTGTTAGTCTTTTGTGTTTGTTTCTGTTTGTTTATTTTAAGTTCAAATAAATTAAGAATTTTATGCCCACCAGGAAATGTATCTGGATGAATAAGTTTGTATTTATGGATTTATACTTGACCCATGGCTAAGTTTTAGAATTGAAGTCATAGACTTCCTCTTTGTACCTCTATGTATTTATAAGTCTATAACTCAGAAAGGCCTTTACCTCTCATTATATTCATATTTAGTACATATAATATATATACACTTCTAAAAGTATTTGCCAAATCAATTATATAATCTTTTAAAGGAGTTATGTTCTAATTAATATAGAAATAAATAATTATTAATGTTGATTTAATATTCCTAAATTTCCCAGAAAATAAGGATATTTTCCCAGTACTAAATAAGGATAAATTTCCAGTACTTTCAATGTGAGAAATAAAAATTGTTCATATAACTCAGAAATGTTTTAAGAATTCAAGTTTATATAATTTAGGTGAATCTTTGGCAAATGAGACTAATTTAATATAAATATAATAACAACAGCTGTATCTTCTCTGACTTGTTAGGGTTAAGTGTAATTACAAGATTTATTTTCTACTTTGGTTTATCATTTCTAAACTTATATAAGTTTACTGACTGAGTAAGCTAGCATTACTTTTATTAAATGTGTAAGATTTTAAAATGTAAATTTTTGAATCCAAATAGGATCAGTATTTTGATATGGTTTATTTCAATAACAGTTGTGTTTTGAAATACATCAGCTTGAAGATAATTTTGAAGATGTTTAGGTAACTAAAAAACTTGAACTGATACTAAGTTGAATTAGTATCAATATTTAAATCAATATTCAGTTTATATCTATAAGATAAAATACTAAAACATTGAGGGGGTGCCTGGGTGGCTCAATGGGTTAAGCCTCTGCCTTCGGCTCAGGTCATGATCTCAGGGTCCTGGGATTGAGCCCCACATCAGGCTCTCTGCTCAGTGGGGAGCCTTCTTCCCCCTCTCTCTCTGCCTGTTTCTCTACCTACCTATGATCTCTCTCTCTGTGTCAAATAAATAAATAAAAATCTAAAAAAATACTGAAACATTAATTGCTAATTATAATGTTAAGTTTATATATTTTTGCTTCATTTGTATTTATGATGAGTGGCTATATATATTTAGGTCTCATAATGCATGGCTTATTTTGTCACTTTGATAATTTGTACTGTGAGGGATGTATATAGACATAGAAAGTTATATGGTTTGTGAAAAAACAATTTTATTTATTATGGTCAAAGGTGGCCATTGTCTGATGGGTTTATTTACAAGACTTTCAAGAAGAGCATTAATATAAAATATTATACTAATGCAAAACTAGAATCTGGTTTTCTATCTGTTAAAATAAATACATAATTTTGGACTATTGATCTGCCATTAAAAGAAGCTATTAAATATATACTTTTCCTTATGTCACCTGCCTAGATTACAGAGATTCTTTATCCTACTAAAATAACTCTCTATACTTTATATTTATTTTATTATATCCTTGATTATTTAAGTAAACAGAAGTTCCTCACTTAGGAAAGACTGTGGTTCTTTAAAAATCACATTACTTTAAAAAATATTTAATTGTTACTTTGGTTAAACTGGCAATGAAGTATTACTGCACAGCAACCCATGATCCTATATTAATCAAATGCTCAAATCTCCCCACAACTTTTGATATTTTGCCTTCCCCAAATAAAATCCTATATACTATCTTTTGCATTTAAAACCGTCCTTTAGATGTCCCAGAACATTCCTGGAAAATCATAAAAATTTGTTTTTACAGTTTCTAAAAAGAGATATGCTAGAGATAATTAGACTTTTTTGGTATGTTACTATTGATGAATTGTATTGGAGGAGTTATCAAATCAAAAGACATGCTTAGCCTTCCCTAGGTTAAATTTGTATGGGTGAAATGATATTCATATAAATAGTTCATAAGTTTTATATTGTATAGGAAGTTCTCTAGGATTTTTCAGTGCCCTCACTGGCCCTGATATGTTTCTATTTATCAGTAATGGTACTGTTTTGCCTGATATTAGACAAGAACAGTATAAGTTATCAGTCATAATTCCATTAATTTTTAAAATACTATTAGTCACATCTTCATTTCCTTAATATGAATCAAGCATTTTGTTGTCATTTATTTGCAATTGAGGATTTATATCAGCTACTTACTTTTATTTTATTATCATATATATGTTTAGGACCTACTCCAGAATTTTACTTGATATTCTTGTTATATTCTAGGTATATTCTTACTGTATGCATGATATATACATGGCATATTATGTCTTAAGATTATTTTATGTTGTATTTAACTATTACTTTCTTTGTAAAATTATTTATCCTTCTTTATAAATTCAGATGGAATATTCACTCTTTTAGGAAAATAGTTTTAATCATTATATTTATAGATATTTTATCTATTTGGGGGATTATTGATTTTACTTTCTTACTTTGCATACCACAGAAACAACAGATTTCTTTATCAATTATATTATTCTTGTAATGAGCTGTGTTAAAAAAATAGCTATAGTGAGAATTATAAGACAAATTTGGTAATAGTTAAATATTTACCCAAATGCAACAGAATGATAAACTAATGAAACATTTAGAGAATATTGAAGCCTACACCATCAGTCCTCCATTACATTTCTGTCACAGACACTATTCAGTTATGTGGATGATTTTTTTTTAATTGCAATTTCCTGTTGCTCTTTGCCTGAGGGCATTCTTGGCTTCTACAGTGTACCTAGACCACACACAGAAAATGTTGCATATGTCAAGGAACTAATGTCCTTGTGAGTAGCTTCAATATGTATTATAAGTGACTTGGCAGATAAATGCCCCATTTAAAAAAATATATTTTATTTATTTATTTGACAGAGAGACAGTGAGAAGGGGAACACAACAGGGGGAATGAAAGGAAGAAACAGGCTTCCCGCTGATCAGGGAGCCCGATATGGGCTGAGTCCCAGGACCCTGGGATCATGACTTGAGCCAAAGACAGATGCTTAACCCCTGAGCCACCCAGGGGCCCCTAAGTGCCCCATATTTTGAGTCAGGTTCAACAATGCCTCCTTTGTGGTCTCCAGCAGTATTGAGTTCTTGTTTACAGTGGTAATCTGGTTATGATTTCACTCAGTATTGGCTTCCTTCCTATAATAGTCATTGGTGGCTACCATAACAAAGTACCATGGACTAGATGAAATAAACAACAGAAATTTA
The DNA here is from genome assembly GCA_003697995.1 of Taxidea taxus jeffersonii. Classification (NCBI taxonomy): domain Eukaryota; kingdom Metazoa; phylum Chordata; class Mammalia; order Carnivora; family Mustelidae; genus Taxidea; species Taxidea taxus. The sequence continues at coordinate 5,202 of RCUC01137656.1, read as the reverse complement.
TTTTTTTCACAGTTCTGGAAGCTAGAAGTCCAAGATCAAGGTGTTGGTAGGGTTGGTTTCTTCTAAGGCCTTTCTCCTTGACTTGTAGGTAGCCATCTTCTTCCATTGTTCTTGCATGGTCTTCCCTCTTTGTATGTCTGTTATGTGTTAAATTGTGTCCCCCAAAATTCATATGTTGAAGCTCTAGCCCCCCAGTACCCCAGAATGACTGCATTTTGGAGGTTGGGCCTTTAAAAAGATGACTTAGTTAAAATGTGATTATTAGAGTGGGTCATAATCTAACTTGACTGGTGTCTTTATAAAAGAGGAAATTTATGGGGCATCTGGGTGGCTCAGTTGGTTAAGCATCTGACTCTTGATTTCAGCTCAGGTCTTGGTCTCAGCGTCAAGAGATTGAGCTGATGTCAGGCTCTGCACTCAGTGAGGAGTCTGCTTCTCTTCTCCCTCTCCTTCTCCCTCTGCCCCTCCTCCTAGCTCACCCATGAGCTCTCTCTCAATCAACCAATCAACAAATAAATGAAATTTAGAGACAAGACACAAGGTATCCATGCATTCAGACTTAAGACTTAAGGACACAGTGAGGGGGCCATCTGCAAGCCTGGAAGAGAGCTTTCTGGATACACAAAAGCTGCCAACACATGGTCTTGAACTTCTCATCTCCAAACTTGTGAGAAAATAAATTTTTGTTGTTTAAAACTACCCCATCTGTGGTTATGGCACCCTAGTAGTAGTAGTAGTAGTAGTAATATTCATAATACAGTGTCACTATTCTAATTTCCTCTTCTTATAAGGATATCAGTCCCATATTACATTAGGAAGCATCCATCTTATTTTAGCTTAATTACTTGAAGGCTGTAACTCTCGATACAGTCACATTCTGAGGTAGTGCAGTTAGGACTTCAACATATATATTTTTTAAAATTTTTTGGTGGTGAGAAGACACAACACAGTCTATAATACTTCCCTTTGAAATCCCATGCTCTCCTCGCTCTTATTCATGTTTCCCAGGGATCATTTTCTAATAAACCAGTTGTAATTTATTTACACTTTGTCTCTAACTCTACTTTTTAGGAGTCTCAAATTAAGTAGTTAGAAGATCTGAAGAAGAAAAGGACGAAATTGAACACATGTTGTAAAACATTCATAGAAGGGGATGAAGAGAATGAAGGATAGGTGTTTGAAATTATAGGAGTTTACAACTTTTAAAAATTAAAGAACATTGATTTTCAGATTAAATATTAAAGTGAGTGCTGAGAAGGATAAATAAAAACAATTCTTATTTAAATACATTTTATTAGCTGGGGTAGATTAAACTGCTCTATAAACAAATCCTAAAACATAATGGCTCAAACTTGTTGAAGGTTATTTCTCCTCACAAAACCATCCAGAACAGGTGCTCAGGTTTTTGAGTGCCTCTCTGCTATGTGGCAATATATAGATTTTAATCCTGCCATTTTGTAGCTTGTGTACCTTTGCATAGACTTATTGCCATCCTTAGCTAGGCAATGGATTGAGAAAGTTCTTGAAGACATGCCTATTTTCTCCTCCTGCTCCTCTTCCTCTTCTGATCATACACACAAAGTCTAGTTAACATCTATCCCTATACATAGTTACAACTTTTTTTTCTTGTGATGGACTTTTTAGATCTACTGTCTTAGCAACTTTCAAATATGCAAATACAGTATCATTAACTATAGTCACCATGCTGTACATTACCATACCTACTTTCTTAAAAACTATTCTGTTGTAGAGAAATTTGTCTCTTGGCCATACTTAACTGCAAGGAAAGCTGGGAAATATGAACTATCCATATATGGTAATATTACTTCTATAAAAGCAGTGAATAATAGATTTGGGTGGATACCAAGGTTTTTTATTTTTTGTTTCCCATCCTATGCACCATAGCAGCATAAAATTGCAATGTAAAAATTACAAAGGCAAAATCCAAAACAAAACAAGGAAAAAAACCAAAAAATCAAAATAAAAAAAAAAAAGAAAAAGAAATCATAAAAATTTATCATGTATCAGAGACAGAGATTATTTACAAAGAGACAGGAATTAGGTGATAAGATCATTTAAAATTATGAGTGATCCTCTCACTTCTGAATTCTATAAATAATCAGACTCAAAAGTGATGATGAACTAAAGCAGTTATACTAATGAAGACATTATTGTATCAAATATATATTATTGGGTACCAAAAAAAAAACCTACATAGTAATAATGACAAATTTTAGAGCAATTAAGCAAGTTGTATCCAAAATAGTTGAAAATCAGGCACCTGTGTCGCTCAGTTGGTTAAGCATACAACTCTTGGTTTTTAGCTCTGGTCATGATCTCAGGGTCATGAGAATGAACCCCAAGTTGGGCTATGCCCTCAGCATGGAGTCAGCTTGAGATTCTCTCCCTCTCCTCCTGCCCTTCCCCTGGCTCACAGTCTCTCTCTTTCTCAAGTAAAATAAATCAATACAAATTTTAAAAATAAAAAAAATAGTTGAAAATAATAAATACCCTTTCCTATGTTAAGAGTTTACTTCCTGCTCTATTGATAGATATATGTTGTTTTACATGAAACTGTCTGGACTTTATCAAATAGTTTATCTCCTGAAGCCGTCTTATAGTCATTTGCCTTAAGCCTTTTCATGTTTTGAATTATATCAATATATTTTCTCATGTTAAATCATTTTCCATTCAATTCCTCTAATATTATTTAAATATATAACAAACCTGAAAATCCAAAAATATAGAGTACACCTCCTTTTTTGGTATATGTGAACATATTTACAAATAATTCCTGTTCCTCCTTGTACCACAAGGAAAACCATAAGATATTAAAAATGAAAATAATGAAAATAGCAATCAGAAAAAAATAGTAATTAATTTTAATGCCTTTCCTCCAAAACTATATAAAATTTCTATTAAACCCTGGAGGGTGACCTGAGTAGCTTAGTCAGTTAAGCATCTGGCTCAGGTCATGATCTGGTCCTGAGATAAAGCCCATAGTGGGCTCCATGCTCAGCAGGGAGCCTGCTTCTCCCTGTTCCTCTGCTGCTCCCCCTGCTTGTGTGCTCTCTCTCTCTTTCTCTCTCTCTCTCTCAAATAAACAAAATCTTAAAAAAAAAAACAAAACGCCAAAAACCTCTGGAGAAAAAAGAAAAATTAAAACAAAATGTCAGAATTTCTAGAAAATAATGACAATAAAATAGTCATATTAAAATCCTTGGGATATTGCTTAGCAGAAAATTCCTAACATTAAATATCTGTATGAATGAGTAAAAAAATAAATTAACTATACAACTTAAAAATCCGTAAAAGAACAAAATTGCAAACAGAAAGGAAGCAGAATGGTGAGTGCTATGAAGTGTGTAAACCTGGCGATCCACAGACCTGTACCTCTGGGGCTAATAATACATCATATGTTAATAAAAAAATAAAAAAAATTATTAAAAAATAGAAAGGAAGCAGAAGAAATATATTAATAAAAGCAAAAGCAGACATTGTAACTAGAAAAATACAAAACTTAAATTTAATAACCTCATAGAAAGATGACATTTAAAAATAAGCCAAATACAAAATTCAGTTTAAACAATGACAAAATAAGAGAATATACAAATTAAACAGAGAAATTTTGAATAAGCTATAAAAAGGGATCTTTTTGTAAAAAATTATCACTAATTCTTTTGTACAATTCTACTTATACATTTAAAAATCTTCATGAAATTGATCTCATTTTAGGAAAACATAATTGTCAAAAACTAACCCTAATGGAGATAATCTAAACTGACAAATAACCAGAAAAAAAAATTGAGGAACTATGCTATTAAAGACATCTCCATAAACAAATTCCATAAACAGTTTTACAGGGAAATGCTGTCAATTCTATAAATATTAGATAATCCAGAGAGTAGAAAAAGAATTAAAACTTCCAAATCCTTATATAAAGTAATTATATCTTGAATACAAAAATATGATTGGGAATGAACACAAAATAAAACTAATGACAAATCTCAAATATTAATATTGTTGCATAAATATTTTAAAAATTCTGCTGTAGCTACTCAACTCTGACCTTGTAGCAGAAAAGTAGCCATCAATACAGAAATGAATGGATACAGCTATTGGAAACACAATTTTATTTACAAAAATAGCAGTCATGTAGGATTGGCCTGAGGGCTGCAGTTTGCTGATTTCTGTACTAAGTAGAAAAAGCCAGATTCAAAAGATCACTTACTGTATAATTCCATATACAATATGCCCAGAAGAAGCACATCTTGGATTGGGAATTGACTACAGGAGTCGATCAAGGGATGCTTTGGGGTTGATGGAATTATTCTAAACTTGGATTTTGGTGATGGTTGCATAACTCTACAGATTTGCTAAAAATCTTTGAGTTGTAAAGTTAAAAATTGGTCAACTTTATGATTACAAATTATAGAAGAAGATATTATCATTTGTTAAATATGTGTAGTAGATCTATGATTGAAATATCATTGGTATACTTTTCTATATTCTTGAAATATTTCATAATTAAAATGTGAAAGAGTAATGATGTTAGATTCCTACACCCATATACTAAGAAGAATTAAAGTAAGACCCAGAGAAGTTATTTTTCTCATTCAGAATTACATAATCAATCAATACAGAGTCAAGACTCAGATTCTGGCCTACCTGTGTTCATCTCTTCCACGCTGGATTTTATTGCTTTATTAATACAGAGAGGGAAAAGTGGAGGCACCAGACAGTATTGTTTGTTTTCCATTTCTTTTCTTAATTTCTCCATGTCCATCCATTCCACAATAAATTAGTTCACGGAAACAATAGTAAACTCCTAGAAGTTTAGAGGGGTAAATTTAAACATTAGATATATAAATGCTGTATTTTGCTGGCATTTTGGTAAATATTCTTTGTTAAACTAGTAAAGCATTGGCAAGACATCAGTGCGATAGCATTCTGGATTTAAAAAAAAAAATCATCGTCCTTCAAATACTTAGTGAAAGGTTAAATATAAATTCAATGAATCAACTTTACAGGGGTTAGTTAGTATCTTTTGTTAAATAAACATAGGCAACCTACAAATATATAGAAATTATTTTTGGAAAATTTGCCATCATGTTATGACATATTAATGTTTTTTGTCTGTGTGTTATTCTTTCATCTTTTCAACCACCTTCCTACCCCCTATTAAAAAAAAGTACTTTAATT
>RCUC01137652.1:0-21421 GCA_003697995.1 Taxidea taxus jeffersonii | reverse complement strand
CTCTCTCCTTGCTGGGGAGCCTGCTTCCTCCTCTCTCTCTGCCTGCCTCTCTGCCTACTTGTAATTTCTGTCTGTCAAATGAATAAATAAATAAATAAATAAGTCTTTTATTGATTTGATATGGATAGATAGTTAATTCGGCAAAAAGTATTGAAATGGCCATTCTTAGAACTATTTACTTTCATTATTCTTCAGATTTATAGGCTACTTCTATTGATGTGAGATTATATTCATAGATTTTCTAAAAATTCACGGTCTGAGAATAGATGTAACTTCATGTGTTTATTATTACTTTTCAATATCACTGAAATTTAATTACTCATTTCATTTAAGATTCTTCCATTCTTGTTATGTTTAGTAAGATATTTGCTATCAAGTTTAAAATAGCTTTTTGAGACAAGATTGGAAGATTTACTTTTTTCCCTTTGCTCTAGAAATGTACTATTCAATGCAGAGCTACTAGCCACTTATGGCTTCAAGCACTTGGAATTTGGCTTTCAAATTGGGAAGTGATGTAAGTGAAAAATACTTTCCTACTCAAAAATTTAGTATGAAAAAGGTAAAATACAACATTAGTAGTGTTTTATATTGATGTTAAAATAATTTTATTTGAGATCTATTGGGGTAAATTAAAAGTATATTTAAAATTAATTCTACTTGCTTCCTTTATTTTTTAAGGTAATTACTAGAAAATCTCAAAATTCATGTGACATATTTTATTTCTGTTGACTAGGACTATTCTAGAACATACTTCATTAAATTTTTTTAAGTTTCACAGATTTTGAAGATTCAGAAAATCCAGGCTCAATGTCCTTTTGGAGGATGGTTCTCTGACTATTTTCTTCACAATTATATTTTATATTATTGATATATTAATGATTCCATACTTATTTGCATTAATTTTGGTATATGTTTTTCATATTTCAGTTTTTACTAGCATAGAATTCTTAACTATTTTATTATATTTTAATCTCCTTGATAATAATTATCAGAAGATTGACATTATTTTTTTAAACACATCTCATGTTTTATTAATCCATGAATCGTACATTTCTATCCAATTTTCCTTCTAGCAGTATCTCTGCTCCAGAGGAGGGTGTGTTCTCTATTTTGCAACTCTCTTTGAAATACTGACTCTTTTCATGCTTGTCTTATGAATTGTTTTTTTCAATTCAAGAAACATCTGTTTGTCTGACATTAGATAAGAAGTACTTTCAGCCAGAGATTAGTCAGATCCTTGTTCAAATCTTTAAGGCTTTGATTAAACATGAAAATGAAATTAAATTTATAGAGGCTTTACTCACCTATCTAATTGGAGATATAGTAATTGTAACCTTAAGACAGATACTTTTAGTATTGATAGCTGATCATCTTTCCATTTCTTTTGTTAATATAAATTGTTACTGTTGCTCAAAAGAAGTTTTCTAATTGGAAATGCAGTTTCTCTATTAGAAAAACTTTCATTTATTAAGTGAAAATTTTGCAAGGTGAATAGTACTTACTTTCATATACCCCAGCCTAAAATTGCACAGTGGGATATGTGATCTATGACCCTTTTTTGAATGCATGCCTAGAGTCTAACTTGGATTTCACCATTCCAGTCCCATAGTCTAGCTCAGTGTTCTAGAAACCTTATTGATTTCAGCCTTCTGTTGCTCAGAGTTTGAAGATGTGAATGGATTTATTTTAGGAGCCACATCTTTTGGCTTCTATGTGTTTTTTTTTTTTTTATTGTTCTTTGCATAATTTATACGTCCTTAGGTACTTCTCTAAATTTAGTCTTACATTTTGTGTTTCTTTCATTCTTCAAAGTTTCTTATTAATAATGTAAGGATAATATATGCCTTGAAATGTATCTTTCATGTACCTAATCATCTCTCCCACAATGGACATTTTGGTCAGCTTGGGCTGCTATCATAATAACCATAGATTGGGAGGCTACAAACAACAGAAATTCATTTCTCACAATTCTGGAGGCTGAAAGTCCAAGATCAGGTTGTTACCATGGTCAGGTTCCAGTGAAGGCCATCTTCCAGGATGCAGACTGCCAATTTCTCATTGTATCCTCACATGACTGAGAGCAGAGAGGAAAAGCAGCTTCCTCCTGACTTTTATAAAAGGACCTTAATCCCATTCATGAGGGTTCTGGCCTTATGACCTCATCTAATTCTAAATTTTAATTACTTCCCTAGGGCCCTGCCTCCTAATACAATCACATCAGTGAAAAGGTTTCAACATAAGAATTTGGGGGAGACACAAACATTTGTTTTGTAACAATGGATTAACAACAATGTCTATCTTACAAAATTGCTTAGGTTAATACTAATAAAGTGCTTAGAAAAATAAAAGTAAAATAGTCATTCTCATGCATCGTCTACAGCTGCTTTCATGATACAATAGCAGAGTTTGAGACCCTAAGGCCCACAAGGTCTAAAGTAACTATTATCTGGCTCTTTAGAGAAAAAATATACAGATCTTTGCTGTAAGGGAAAATACTAGGTATTCATCTCTGTAATAGGGTTTAGGCTCAATCCTACTAATTTGAGTGGAAGAGCAGAGTAGTGAGAGCCACATATTAGGAACTTAACAAAGGTGATATTTTTAACTATTAAAAATCTCACACTATGCATTATTGAAACTGAATAACATGAGAATAAGAGTACTTAAATGGTGTTTATTAAAGTGTGCATAAAATAAATAATCTAAAAGTCCTTTTTTATTTATCTGAAATATCTAAATATAAACGCTTTACACAATTACTTCTAGCATAAATGAATATTAAGTATTTACATTAAATATTCTTATTTTGAGTCAGTTATTCATCTTGACAAGTCTTAAAACTATAATCAAACATGGGTCAACAAGTTAGTTATTTTTCTCTCATTTTCTTGTGTCTGCTGCTTATTTCACTTTTCTAGTCCTTTCAAAGTGCTCCTAGAAACCATTTCTTCCTCTTCCCATAGAAATGAAAGGCAAATTACTCTTCCATGGGTGATACCTTTGTGTGACCTATCCTTCAAGTGCAATAGCTTCATTCTTACATGAAAGTAGGCTGAAATGAATTTACATGAATAAAATGTCCAACTAACTGCACTGCATTATTTTACACAGAATTGCTTTGGAAATTTTTTCTTTAAAGATTTTATTTATTTATTTGACAGAGATCACAAGTAGGCAGGGAGGCAGGCAGAGAGAGAGAAAGGAGGAAGCAGGCTCCCCACGGAGCAGAGAGCCTGATGAGGGACCTGATCCCAGGACCTTGAGATCATGACCTGAGCCAAAGGCAGAGGCTTAACCCACTGAGCCACCCAGGTGCCCCTGCTTTGGAAATTTTTGACACTTCATTAGAAGATTGACCAAAAGAAATTATTGAAATCACAATAAAATGAGATGATCTTCCATTCATTGTGATTTTTTTTAATGGATACATGCACATCATTAGGATAGCAGAGCTAGTTTGTTTTATAGAAGCCCCATTATGATTTCCATTAAAATGAAAGTTACTTAGCTGATTTAATAGAATTTCTGCTTAAGTATTTTAGTTTAAAGTATTTGGGTTATGTGTGTATGGTTGTGTGTTACTTTTATTTATTTTTTTGATTTAAAAATGACAATTATTGTGGCACCTGGGTGTCTCAGTCATTAAGCATCTGCCTTTGGCTCAGGTCACAGGGAGCCCACTTCTCCCTCTCCCACTGCTTATATTCCCTCTCTTGCTGTCTCTCTCTCTCTGTCAAATAAATAAATAATTTTTAAAAAATAAAATAGAAATAATTATTGATCTCTATAATTTTTGTTTAATATTGCATTCTCTCAATATTTTTGACAACCTATCATACCTATCTTTTCTCCTCAAACCTCCACCTCCTTGATTATACTCCATCGAGGTCTTCCTTTCACATTTCAACAAAACTTAGAAGCAATCGGAAAAAGACTTTCAGGCTCCTCCTACACACCACATCAACTTAATTCTTTGCCTGTCTAATTCAGTCTCTCTTCATACAATGGTGCCTTCTACCTGCAGCTAATCCTTCTACTTGTGGATAGGATCTCATGTGTCTCTCTACCCCACTTGAATACATTAGTCCAGAAACCATCATTTTTCCTGTGTCGATTGTCAATCTTCCCTCCCTAAACAGTTCAACCCCCCATCTTTTCACAAACTTGTTTTGACAGACCCCAAAGACCTCCTTAGTTCCTACCTCATATCACTTTTCTTCATAAAATAAGACTTAAAAGAGGTATTTAGTGCTTCATAAATTTTACTTTAGATATTAATCATTTGGGACTTTAGGTAAAATCAAGTATTCCTTCAGTGAAGTCTAGTATTCTGCATTTATAAAGGGACTTCAGGTGAAATTTTGACGCTACCACATCAGAGATTACTAAACTTTGAATAACCAGGGGTTTTATACATCCTTCTCATTCTCTTTCAAACCCACACAAGTAAGTGTTTTTGCTCACTACTCCACAGAAACATCATACTAATGGCTGTTTAAAACCCCATTGCTAAACACAATTTCTAATTAATTCAGTTTAATTATTCATCTTATTTTAGCTATTAGCATTTGATATACTTTATATTTTTGACATATTTTTTCACTCAACTTCTTGTGTACCACACTTTTTTATCTCCTGCTTCCTTACTCCTTGGTTATTTCTTCTCAATCCCTATTCAGATACTTCTTTATGTCTATAATTCCTACTGTATATTGACATGCACCAAGAATTAAACTTCAAAGCTCTCTTCTCTATCCCCATTTATTTCCTCAGAAATCCATTCCAGTCTTTTGGACTTAAATACTATTTATATGCTAGAGAATATCAACTTAAGTCTCCAGTTCAGGCTTTACTCCTAAACTCCAGATCACTATGATTAACTGTCTATAAGATATCTTCACTCATATGTGTAATAGAGATCTCAAAACCAACATGTTTAAAACTGAATTTCACTTTCTTCTCCCAAATCCCATTTTCTTATCTGGGGACCAGATCTTATCTGGTTTCTTATCTTATCAACCAACCAACCAATAACCAACCTACCTCACTTTCTGGTTGGTCACATCAAAAAAAAAAAAAAAGAGTATCCTTATCTTTTCTTTCTCTTTTAAATCTATCAGCAAATCTAGCAGTATTTATCTCCAACTTATATTTAGAGTGTGATCTTTCTCACTGTCGTCTTCATTAGCATCTTAATCCAACTTCCATAATTTCATGTCTGGAATATTACAGTAATCTAAAACCCAGTCTCTCTGTTTTCCTTCTTGGCCATATATAATCTACTCTTAAGGTAATCTTTTAAAAATGTGAGATTATGCCAAACCTCAGCCCCAAATGCTCCATTGTGTTTCCATCAAATTTAAAATAAAAGGCATTTTATTTTGCATCCTCTTGTTGACTCAGTCTTCTAGCTTTCTTTCTGCTTTTGAAAACCATAAGGATAGCCCCAACTCAGTTTTTACACTTGCTGTTGTGTCTGCTGAAGTGTTCTTTGTCCATTTATTCACTCATGCATTCATTCAACAAGTACTTATGGAAAGTTTGTTGTGGGGCAACAGCATTGCATTTGCTTATGAAATGTCAGTTAACAAAACAGACAAAATTACCTACGTGATTGGAGATTATATTTGAATGAAGGCATTAAATCATAAATATAACAAATCCTTATGGTATATATTATTTTAGAAGGTGATATGTACTTTAAAAAATAAAAATATATATATATATCAAGGTGAGGGGAGTTGTGTTCAAATTACTCTTTTGCAAAATAGCCATAAGACTCATGTCTCTCTCTCTACAGGTCTGTTATTTCCCTCATCATTGAGGCTTTCCTTGACCACTCTATACAAAATGACCATACCCTCCAGAACTCCTTGTTTCAAACACACTGCCTCCTTTTTCTCCATAATATTTATCATCATTAAACATACTATGTATTCATTTACTTGTCTTTTAACATCTATTCTATTTCTCTTTTTTTTTTTTTAAGATTTATTTATTTATTTATTTGACAGACAGAGATCACAAGTAGGCAGAGATGCAGGCAGGGGTGTAGGGGGGAAGCAGGCTCCCTGCCAAGCAGGGAGCCCGATACAGGGCTCAATCCCAGGGCCTCGAGATCATGACCTGAGCCGAAGGCAGAGGCTTTAACCCACTGAGCCACCCAGGCGCCCCACATCTATTCTATTTCTATGTAAATTCATGATTTCATGAGGTCAAAATCTGTTTTGTATATTACTAGATTATTGATACAATATGAGTATTGGTAAATACAGTATTAATCTAAATTACTGAATCAGAATATTATTTTACTTATTTAATATTTGGGGATGAGCATGTTTTTAGAGAAGTCTGATTAGTTTAGGAGTGTAGTATTTATATATTTATCTTTCCATTAAACATTTGCTTAAAATGAACAACCATGGCATTGCTGGGGAATAAAATGGAGACTATTATCAGACTCTTTTTTTCAGGAATCTTGGGAAATTGAGAGGTGATTGTATCAGATAGATTAAAAAGCCAAGACAGAAAAAAACATGGGTTGAAACATTTCACTATAACATACTTTGGCAGTGGAAAGAGCAGCTCTGCCTATTTTGAAATCTTGGAGATGTTCCAAGCTCAGAGTCAAACTTGTAAGACTGGGTCACTAGGCAATCTTTAGGAAAATTAATTTAAAAACACCAGTAGGAACAGTTGGGATAGCTATTTCAGAAAAAAAAAAAAAAAAAAAAACTTAGTGTAGACAAGAAATCTATAAAGAAAATCAGAGAAAATACAGGCATAGGCTAATTCTATGCAAGGAGAACTTAGAGGAGAAAAAGAAAGATTTTAAAAATGAACCAAAGAATAGCTCTCAGAAGTGAGCATTTGGACAAAAGAAAATCTTAAAGTAAGCACAGTTGATGGTAATGCTAATCAGAGTTTTGTGGAATTAAAGCTGCTGGAAGATAGGAGGCGATCTCATCCTGGGAAAATCAGATGTCAGTATATCCACCTAGCTATCCACCGTGACCCTCCCTTATGACCAGAAAAATTAATTCCTACACAAGAGTCTGCATTTACTAACACTTAGAGGAGAAATTCTAAACTGAACAAAAATAAGCACTCTTCTATTTGCTTGTGAAGTCAGTTAACAGACAAAATTACCGACCTGAATGGAGTTTATATTTGAATTAAATTCAGATTGCTAAATTGCTCCTACTAAGTAGGCTATTTTTTTTAGATATATATCATATTTCCTTAAAGTTTTTGCATGATTTGTGCTTTCTGTGGCTGGTTGTATAAAACATAACAAAAGCAAAATGTAACATTCTATTCAAATTCATCATCAGCTTACAATGAACATGTGCCTTAGCATTTTAATAAGTCTAAGATGGAAAGATGCATTGCCTACGTTTGCATTTACACTACAGTAATTGTTTTTACATTGACAAGGTTTTTTTTTTTAATGCCCCATATTTTGATATAAAATGATTTATTTTCACATGGTGACTTACACAAACACTTTAATAGAATGAGGAAATGGAAACAGAACCCATATATTCTAGACCACACTAATCCATACCCATAAATGGCCATTCTTAATTTTTATTCCTAATATTGGTCCCTGTATACCCATTCTCATATTTGTGTTTGCAAATAGTCCCTAGTACATCAACTTTATGTATTTTTCTTGCCAGAACCAGTAAATAGCAACTGAAACATTCTACTAATTTTGCTTTTTTTTTTTCCCAACCTCTTCTTCTACACCTATTGAATAAGCATGCATTCAAGTTTTTCTCATGTTACATCAGGTGATACTTTATAATGTGGATTATTATCTTTTCACCCTTTCACATTTCCTCACTGCTCACCACTCATTAAACCTATGCCATAAATTTTAAGTTCTTGCTATGGCAGAACTCAATTTGGTAAAATATTTTGTAATGGTCATATTAGGCTGGGTCATGTTGAATTAAGTAATATACCTTAAACCAGTTTTTTTTTATTATTATTATTCACATGGAGGTTATTGAATACCTGGTGCCTCTGCAGGGTAAAACTTTTCCAAGTAGCAACTCAGTAATCCAGTCTGATGGAATATTTTAGATATACCAACTAGAGCAGCATGGAACCTCCAGGTGGCCAGTGCAAGGTGAGTGATGGAAGGAAGTATATTAGTGCTTAAAGGCTTTGGCTTGTGCTAGACGCCCAGAATTTCTAAAAAGATCACATTGTCTAGAACATATATGGGTGGATAAGAAGTTCAGATAGCCTTTGGAAGAACTGGTAAGCTTTACTGTCTCTGCCAGTGTTACAAAAATCAATCTGATTGTCATTAGTGAGGTATCAGCTACCAGGCTGCTGAGTCTTTCTTCACTATTTGGTTGATGGGTTGATCATTTCTGGCCACTGTGATTCTTTGCCACTATCCCATGCTACTTTGCACCAAGTATGTGCAAAAATTTCTTTTCAATTATCCATAGCAATGCTAAATCCATACCATCATATGCATAATATGGCTTACTGAGAGGATAATAAAGAGAAGTTAAGTCAGGAAATGTATGCTTAGACACTAGACGAGTTGACTTCAGAATTCAATTCATGGACAACATTTAGACTAGCTCATATAAATACAGAGTTGGCCCTGAGGTCAGGACCTAGTCTTAGGGGAACACTTACATCTCTGCTCAACAGGAGAGCCTAAATATATCTCCTTAATTAGAATCCAGGTCTCAAGTTCCTGAGGCCAAGGGAAGAGCCTCTTTTTATCCTTGTGAATCTTGACTTTTTTTTACAATACTAATCTATGATGAATGACATTTCCAAAATTCATTCTTTTCTGAGAAATCATCTCCCTTCCTCATGATCTATTTTGCACAAAACGTCCATGAAAGGCAATATATCAGATCACAAGAAAGAGAACATTTCCCTGAATCTTGCCATTCTTTTTTGAATAATAGCACATGTGAAGCTTCTTAAGTACAATTTGATTAGTGTTTAGGAAATCACAGTTTGGTCTCCAATTTTAATGTCTTAGAAGCAACAGCTTTCTATTTAAAGAACAACACCACCAACAATGACACGTAATTTATTATTCTTTATATTTCTTAATTACCCATGCAGTATATCTTCTTATATTCTTTTTTTTTTTTTTAAGATTTTATTTATTTAAACAGACAGAGATCACAAGTAGTCAGAGAGGCAGGCAGGGAGAGAGATGAGGAAGCAGGCTCTCTGTGGATCAGAGAGCCCAACGTGGGGCTGGATCCCAGGACCCTGGGATCATGACCTGAGCCGAAGGCAGAAGCTTTAACCTACTGAGCCACCCAGGCGCCCCATCTTCTTATCTTCTTAACTTATTAGTTTTCATATGCTATGTCATATACTATGACATTATTAACAGAAATAAGCCTAGTTGTTTTGGCAACTGATTTATAGCAGAAAACACTTGGAACATAGTGACTGAAGGAGCGTTCTTAGACATGATGCCAAAGCACAATCCATGAAAAAATAATAAATGCATAAATAAACTGGAAGTCATCAAAAATTTTTATCTAGAAATTCCCCACTAAGAGGTTGAAAAGATAAGCAGTAGACTTGTAAACTGCATACATGACAAAGGATTCGTGTTTAGACTATATAATTTTGTTAGTAGAAGAAGCCAAGTAAATAATTATTTTTGTGTCTTTTTTAATATTCCACATATAATGTTGGACAACATAATGTGGTCCAGTAGAGTTGTAATATTAGACTAATGCTAAAAATAAATTTATATTTGAGTCTTTTACAATTTTTTTTTTTTTTACGGAACTAATCTAGTGTGGTGAAAGAGCATAGAATTATAATGGGATTAGGTGGAATGCACAAAATTTTATTACTAATTTGTCATTAATTAAGCAATTATGTGACATGTGGCAAGTTGCTTAATCTCTAGAAAAATTTGTTTAACTTAGAAGAAAATGAAAATACAAACTGGATGATTATGGCTCCTTGTAAATCCCAGATTTGTCCTAATGAATTTATAAAAAAAATATGGTTGCTTGTTCTATATGAAATGCCAAGATTACATACACATAAGGCAATATCATACACAAAATTTCCTACCATGATGCTAATATTTAAGTCTTAAATATAATTAAATGTCATTCCCTATATTTAATTATTGAATAGGAGAATATGATGTTAATATATAACATAGAGAAATACACATTCATTTCTTTGTGTGATCAAAATAATTATTCAGGTACTGATTTCCTGAAATTAGAAGTTGCTTTATTTTAATATAATAATGTCAATGGTGTGGTCACTCAACATTTCATACTATCTTTATGCTGTTATATTTTAGAATTTAATTCACAATCCAAACTTCAAATGAATTAACAACATATCATTTAAGTGGGATTTTTTTGTCTTGCATACTGTTGCTAAGTAATTTAATTTTTCATAACTAAATGTTTCTTGATGTTTCTATTCACATATTAATGAATGGGTTTGATATAAATATATATTTTTTCTAATGAACATGTGACATGCTTGTTAGCTTTGGAGTATATAGTGAATTGGTTGATAAGGTTTATGAACCTGGAAAACAAACACTTTTAAAAATTTTCTCTGGAGGGTCGCCTGGGTGGCTGAGTGGGTTAAGCCTCTGCCTTTGGCTCAGGTCATGATCTCAGGGTCCTGGAATCAAGCCCCGCATCAGGCTCTCTGCTCAGCAGGGAGCCTGCTTCCCCCCATTCCTCCCACCTGCTTCTCTGCCTACTTGTGATATTTCTCTAGGTCAAATAAATAAAAAAAAAAAATCTTTAAAAAATATTTCTATAATTTCTGGAGGCCACCTGTGCAATTTTTAACAGAAAGTCAGATACTTCTTCATTCAGCTCTAGCATGTGAATAGCCCAAAGCCCTGTTCAGGCTGACAAGAATAAGAAAGTAAAAAAAAAATTTTTGAAATCTAAGAATTAACAGATATGGCGAAGAATGTTAAGCCACCACTGTAGTTACTTTATATTGCAATTATAATGTGCCTTATGACAACAGATTGAATACAATCTTACAAAATTTTCTCAACTCTGCAGTGAAACACCTAATGATCCAGGTCTTATAAAAGCTGCAGTGCAACTTCTAGGCCTTAATAACATCCATTACTTTATTAATTCTATTCACATGATTTTATCAGTGTGGGGACAAGAAGGAGGCAAGTGACTTGTCCAGGGCATAAACTTTAAGGAGACACTCACTCTAATGTTGCATCAAGTACCAAACATGAACTTGCTTAACTTTGTTATTGGTAGCCAATATATAAACAAATGAACATAGCCATAAAATAAGTTTCAATAAATCTGAAAGACTTAAAATTCAGACCAAAAAAGACAAATCCATAAAAACAAAAATGAGATTAGTGGGTGCAAAGACATTGATGAAATGACAGTTGAAAATTATCAATATCATGGGATTTCTTGTTGAGGTGCTTAAAATATTTTGGAATTATGTAGTGGTGATGGTTGCACAACATTGTAAAAATATATTTTTTAAAATTAACCCTCTGGTTTATACTCATTAAAACAACTAAATGGAAGAAAAAATAAAGTAAAATTCAGACAATATATGTTTACAAATCTTAAAGAGAATTAAATTAGAAATCAACAGCAGAAACTTCAGGGAAATCTCAAAATATTTGGAAATTAAACACATTTTTAAAATAAGCTACTCAAAGAAGAAATCACACTCACATATACACACATACCAAAACTTATTAAAACTAAAACTATGATTATAAGGAAATACATAGTTCTAAATTCCTACTTTAAAAAAGAAGAAGTCTTGAGGGTGTCTGGGTGTCTCAGTGTTTAAGCATGTGCCTTTGACTCAGGTCATGATCTCAGGGTCCTGGGATTGAGCCCCACATTGGGCTCCCTACTCAGTGGGGAAGCCGTTTCTCCCTCTCCCTCTGCTTCCCCATAGCTTGTTCTCTCTCCCTGTCTCCCTCTCTCAAATAAATAAATAAAATCTTTAAAAATGAAAAAAAAAAAAAGGTCTCAAATCAATATTCTCAGCTTCTACCTTAAATAACTAGAGAAAGAACATAAACAGGACCACAAACACACAAAAGAAAGGAAATGATTAATGGATTTAGTTCACAACTAAAACTTGTGAGAAAAATCAATGAAACCAAACATTGATATTTGAGAAAAATAAAATGAATATATCCTCAGCTGGAGTAACTGAGAAAAAATAAGGGGAGGCACACATCAATAAAACCAGTGTTTAAAGTGGTCACATTATTAGTGACCATTCAAAATAAATGGATTATAAGGAAATACTGTGAACACCGTTATACAAACAGATTAGACTACTTAAACTAAATAGACAAATTTTAGAAAGACACAAATTACTAAAAATGTCTCAAGAAGAAATAGAAAACCTGTATAGACCTAGCAAATAAGGAAGAGATTAGTACAAGTCCTTACAAACCATTCACAAGGAAAAGGAGGAAAAGAAGTAAAATGGATACTTTTTAACTCATTTTATGATATTGGTATTATTCTCATACTAAAACCAGGAAAAGACAGCACAAGACAAGAAAACTAAAAACGAATATTATTTATGAATGTAAATTGAATATCCTCAACAAAATAAGAGTACTTCCAATCCAGTAACATATAAAACTATTTTTTGTGCTCTGACAAAATGCAGTTTTTCCCCAGAAGGCAAGATTGGTTTAACATCTGAGAGATGAATAAATTTGATACTATGTTACTAAAAAA
Organism: Taxidea taxus jeffersonii; assembly: GCA_003697995.1. Classification (NCBI taxonomy): domain Eukaryota; kingdom Metazoa; phylum Chordata; class Mammalia; order Carnivora; family Mustelidae; genus Taxidea; species Taxidea taxus. The sequence continues at coordinate 8,669 of RCUC01137652.1, read as the reverse complement.
AAACACAACAACAACATGCAATACTCTCAATAGATTAAAAAAAAATTTGAAAACATGTAACACACATTTATTATAAAAACTCAAACAGGGGCACCTGGGTGGCTCAGTGGGTTAAGGCCTCTGCCTTCGGCTCGGGTCATGATCCCAGGGTCGTGGGATCGAGCCCCACATCTGGCTCTCTGCTCTGCGGACAGCCTGCTTTCTCCTCTATCTCTCTCTGCCTCTCTGCCTACTTGTGATCTCTGTCTGTCAAATAAATAAAATCTTTAAAAAAAAAACAAAAAACAAAACTCAAACAAATTAGAGAACAAATCTCTCTCAACCTGATAAAAAATATTTATGACAATTGTCCAGTTAACATCAACTGATAATGTCAAGCTGACAAATTTTCCTTTTTTTTTTTTTTAAGATTTTATTTATTTATTAGTTAGAGAGAGAGAGAGAGAAAGCACAGGTAGACAGAGAGGCAGGCAGAGGCAGAGGGAGGAGCAGGATCCCTGCCGGACTCGATCCCAGGACGTTGGGATCATGACCTGAGCTGAAGGCAACCGCTTAACCAACTGAGCCACCCTGGCATCCCAAATTTTCCTTTTAGAATGAAAACAAAAGTGATGTCCACTTTCAGTATTTGTAGTTAACATTGTACAGGATGTTCCAGACTGTTTGATGAGGAGACAAAAGAACATACAGGTTGAAAAGAAAGAAGTAAAACTATCTTTATTAATATGTGACAATATCTCATATGTAGGAAATCCTAAGGAATCAAAAGAAAAAAAAAAAAAAAAAGACTACCGGACTAATTAGTTTATGAAGTTTGCAGAATACAAGATAACATAACTAAAGCCAATTGCCTTTCTATATACTAGCAACAAAATCTACAAAATCAAAATAAGAAGATATTTCCTTTACAATAATATCAAAAGAATAAATGCTTTGGTACAAATTTAGTTAATTAAATGCAAGACGTTAACTGAAAACTCCACAACTTTGCTGAGAAAGATGAAAGAAAACCTAAACAAATGCAGAGATATTTCATATTCATTGATTGGAACTTCATATTGTTAATATGACAATTCTTCCTAATTTTATCCATTGACTCATTAAAATATTTATCAATTTTCTACCAGGCTTTTGTGTAGAAACTGACAAATTCATACAAAATTTTATGTGAAAGTGCAAAAAAACAAAAAACAACTACAACAAAAAAAGAAAAAAATTGGATGACTGCCTAATTTCAAAACTTGCTATCAAACTCCATTTATGTAGGTAGTATGTTACTGCATATGGATAAGTATATATGCCAGTGGGACAGAACTGAGAATCAGAAGGAAACTGTTATGTCTATGGCCAGTTGATTTCCAAAGTAGTAAAAAAGGCAGTTAAATGGACAAAGGGCAATCTCTAAAAAAAATTACTGGAGCAATTATATTTCAACATTAATTAATTAAAAATAAAAATATATATAAAATAACTCATCATTGTCTCACACCATATTAAAACAAAACACAAAAAATTATAAAAACTCAAATCAATCAGAGCTCTAAATCTAAGAACTAAAATCATAAACTTCTGATAAAACATAAGAAAAAATTTGTATTACCTTTGGCTAGACAAAGAATTCTTATGTGACACCAAAAGCATGATCTATTAAAGAAAACATTACAAGTTGTATTTAATGAAACTAAAAAATATGTGTACTTTGGTCTTAAAACTTTCCTATAAAAAAGTCACTAACTAAGAACATGAAAAGAAAAGTCACAGAAAGAAAAGGACAAAGTATTTGTGGTCACGTTTTTCATGATAAAATCATATTCAGAATATACAAAAAATCACTTGTTGCTCAATATTAAGAAAATAAATAATAAGACTCTAAATCTTTAGAGTCTACATGTATCAATAGAAATGGCATTAGAAAAGATAAACAAATGTTTATACAAATAAATGTATAAGGAGGTACTCAAAATTGTTACTCTTATAGAAATGCAAATTGAAACCGCAAGTGATATGATTCCACACTCCTAGAACAGCTATAATAAAGAAGATAGACAATATCAAATGTTGGCAAGAATGGGGAGAGGCAGGATATCTTGTACACTGTTAATATGAACATAAGATGGCACAGCCGCTTTGTAAAACAGATTGGCAGTTTCTTAAAAAGTTACTCAGCTGGGGCGCCTGGGTGGCTCAGTGGGTTAAGCCTGTGCCTTCAGCTCAGGTCATGATCTCAGGGTCCTGGGATCGAGCCCTGCATCGGGCTCTCTGCTAAGTGGGGAGCCTGCTTCCTCCTCTCTCTCTGCCTGCCTCTCTGCCTACTTGTGATCTCTCTCTCTGTCAAATAAATAAATAAAAATCTTAAAAAAAACACGTTACTCAGCTATTTAACATAGACTTCACGAAGAAATTTTTATAAGAGATATGAAAATATATATCTACCCAAATACTTGTGCATGAATTCATTTCATAAAAGTTAGTTGCCAAGAGAATAGATCTTAAAAGTTCTCATCACAAGAAAAAAATTGTAACTATGTGTGGTTATGAAGGTTAACTAGACTTATAGTGGTGATCGTCTTGTAATATATATATATATATATGATCATTATGTATATATATGATCATATAATGATCATATGATCATTATATATCACTAAAACTAATGTACTAATCATTATATATCACTAAAACTAATGTTGGGGACGCCTGGGTGGCTCAGTTGGTTAAGCCGCCTTCGGCTGGTGTCATGATCCCAGCATCCTGGGATCCAGTCCCACATCTGGCTCTTTGCTCGGCAGGGAGCCTGCTTCTCCCTTTGCCTCTGCCTGCTACTCTGTCTGCCTGTGCTCATGCTCTCTCGTGCGCTCTCTCTCTCTCTGACAAATAAATAAATAAAATATTTTAAAAAAACTAATATAATGTTGGCCTCAGAGAGGAATTCTACCAAATTAAAAAAATAATATAATGTTATACGTCAATTATTGCTCAGTTAAAAAAATGTTAAAATGTAGAAACAACCTAAATGTTTACTAAATGATGAACGAATAAACAAATATACATACAAGTATACATAGTGAATTACATGTAACATACTGATACAAGATACAACATGACAAATCTTCAAGAGCTTTATCTTAAGCAAAAAAAAAAAACAAGCACAAGAGACAACATATTGTACCATTCTGTTTATATGAAATGCACAAAGAAAGCAAATCTATAGAGACAGAAACATTAATGGGTGCCTGCAGCTGGACACAAAGAGTGACAATTAAAAGAGCTCTTCTTTGGGTAATGGAAATACGCTGAAACTGAATAGTGCCGATGGTCAAATATCTCTACACATTTGCAAAAGTTACAGAATTATAGACTTGTAATGGGTAAATTTTATGATACATAAATTATGCTGCGCTAAATCTTTTTTTTTTAATGAATTCTGAAGACCTTCTCTGTAATGAGTTTTACCATTCTATGTTCATATTTTCTTTGTGTGTGTGATCCTTTAAGGTGCATCCTGTGAGGAGTCAATGGAATGTTATATTTCTCAGTCTTGTTGGAAAGGGAATATTTGCCAAAATAAAAGTTCTGCTTACATTTGTGAATGCCCAGAAGGATTTTTTGATGAAAACAGTGAAACTGATGTGTACAAATGTTCATCAATGCCATGTCAGAATGATGCAGACAACATTCATATTCCAAATGTAAGTCGGAATCTAAGAGAGTGACTTATATATATTTACTATTGCCAAACTATCTGAAAAATACAAATATAATTAAAGTTTTCATTTATGTATTATCCATTTCAAAATCAGAAATATCAGAAAAGATACTTCATTTGTTGATTTTCATGTTTTCCTATTTTAAATACAAAACCCAGTTACAAACAAACATCAGTTTCATTTTTTGTTCTTCCGCTGAAATTCTCCCTTGTGAACAATGTAATTTTGTAAAAATTCATTTTTAATTATTTTTAATTTTGTTAATTATTTGGCACTTTTATATTTTGACATTTGAATTTAACATTTACATAAATAAGACTAGGAAATAATGTAAAAGTTTCCACAACTTACTATCTTTTTATTTTAGTAAGATTTATTTTTCAATTTGTATTATAAATTCATATTAATATCTTAAAGTCTTCCTAACTCACATGTCTTGTGGTTGATACTTGCTATCAGCTGGGCCCTCAACTGAAATTATCAATCCAGAACCCTAAATATAACTTCTCTGTAAGGCCTAGGCTTCCTCACATCATTGTGGCTGGGTTCTGAGAGCAAGCATCCCAAGATAATTAGACAGACATTATATGGCCTTTTAAACAGAGCATTGAAAATCACAGAGCATCCCTTTCTCCATAGTCATAGCCTGCTTCTTACATTCAAGGTGGTGGGAAGGATAGTTCCTAATTCTCAATTAGAGGAGTGTTGAATTCAGGTGGTAGGAAAAGTGTGTGAGATGGGGACATTGTGATATTTTGGAAAACAGATTCTTTCACAATGTTGTACAGGGAACTTCTACATGCTTATAAAAATAGCTTCCATCCCTCTACAAGTTAAGAATCCTTTTACTATCTTTGACGTATCCAAAAACTTGTAAAAAGTTACTTTCTGATCTTTCTTAGGGTACGATGTACATCTGTTCACCAATACTTACAGGCAAGCTTTGTAAGAGACAACTTCAAATACCACGTGAGTCCTTTCCTTGCAAGAATAATACTGCATGTACGAAATATGAGAAGGATTACCATTGCAGGTATCATTAATTACTTTCCTATTTTTAAACAAATAATACATGAGTTTTAAATCCATGTGGACAAAAATAAAAGGATGTTCTGCTTTAAGCTTAAATTTTATTTAATGGCATCTAATATTCTACTTCAAGTTGAAATAGAAACATTTAATGTGTTTAAAACTAAGAAATTCTCAGGCATAATTTGGACAAAGAGTTGTAAAACGTATTTTTTTTATAATGGAGATATTTAGGATAACTGAATAATAATTAAAGGTTTATAAAGAAGAGATAAATGTAAGTATGTCTACTATACACAGAAAATGTTTTTATTATATTTTGAGAGTATAGAGTAAACCATCTCTTCCTTCAATTTGCAGACCTTGGCTGACAGTTTTTTTAGAGTCTTTAGGCAGGATTTTTAGGAAATATCGCTTTATTTAAATAAGGATTTGCTAAAACTTACCCATTTGTAAATGACAGAAGTGACCTAGTTATCTGGGCCTATAACTTTAGTCCATTTCAAATAGCTTTATAGATAGTTTCTCACACCATTAGGAAGTACAATTTGTACTCTTCACACTTGCTTGACTTTTATCTGCTGCTTAAAGTAAGTTCTGTTGGGCATTACTGAAGGGCAGTAAACAGCCTCAAAATGTTAGAATATTCATAAAAGCAGAAAATTATTAGCTGTGGTACAGGAAAGCCTTAAATATACTGAAAAGAAACAATATGCATACATATCACAGATGTACCAAGGACAGTATTTTCATCAGTTTTGTTAATTTCTAAGTTAAGTTTAAAAACACACTAAGCTTTTAAAATGTGACATTTTCAAAAGAAAATGAGGAAAAGCTTCTTCATTATAACAAAATTTTGGAAGTTCTAACCGGTCCAGCAAATTTGTGTATGCATTCAATCTTATATTAATTTATCAATAAATTCAATTGCTATCCCTTTAAAAATACTGACTTTTTAATTCATAACTTCTAGTTCTGAGCCTTATAATGCAAATATATTTGTAAATATACATAGAAAAATGATCAACATTTAAAAATATAGATAGCATTATGTAAATATATAATTATATATTCACATATATATTTATCTTATTTTTATTAAGTATGATAATTTTATTGACACTTATTTTTAGCATTATTCTGATGGTCTGGAAGTCTTTGTTTTAAATTTCATTATCAACAGGAAAACTAGATAACCAGAGGCATTATTGCCAACTCCCATTGATTGTTATGTTACTAATTAATAGATTTAATTTTAAAATGATGACGTTCAATCTAGAATGCTTTGTTAAGCTTGTGCTAGATAGGAGGGATGTTGTAAAAAATCCAGTTAGGTTTCTCTAGGATGGATAAAATATGTCACATAAGTAAGCTAGTATGACAAGTTTGAAGTAAACTTACTTATGAAATTAATGTGAACCCAACTGCATGTGTTCTAATTGTTGAAATGACCATATTGTTTAAGAATTTGGCAAACTGGGACGCCTGAGTGGCTCAGTGGGTTAAAGCCTCTGCCTTCGGCTAAGGTCATGATCCCAGGGTCCTGGAAGGAGCACCGCCTGGGGCTCTCTGCTCAGCAGGGAGCCTGCTTCCTCCCTCTCTCTCTGCCTGCCTCTGCCTACTTGTGATCTCTGTCTGTCAAATAAATAAATAAAATCTTAAAAAAAGAAGAATTTGGCAAACATTGTGCTCATCTCCAATCTACTTAACTAAAAACATGGTACCCTCCTCTGGTTAAATTAGACCTCTGATTAACAGAAAGTAAAATATAAGGAAAGTGAAAAGAGAGTAAACACAGAACTGCCTCAACAAGGCAGAAATAACAAAGTCCAATTTGAATGATGAGTGAAAACCTAAGCCTCAGAAATCAATGAGTATCATACAGATGTGGAACACAGGAGCAGAATTTCCAGCACCCAGATTCCCACCCACTAAACTCATCACTGACAGTCAAAATCATTTCCAACTCTGATTCAAATGAAGTGATAAAGACATAATCAATATAAATTAATAAAGCATGAAGTTGAAAAAGTAACCCAAAAAATTAGTCTTGGAGTCTCTTTTTCTTGTCCCAAAGGAAATTAAGGGAATGACTGAAAATAAGAGAAAAATGAAAGCCCTTCAATTTAAATACCATTTAAAAAAGTCTCAAAAAAAATCTGTGTTTCGCTATCTTAGAAAGTATGTTTTTTCTAGGTCAATGATTCTCACACTGTTTTAGAATCTCCTGAAGAGGTGTTTAAAAGACAAACAGCTATTTCCCACCTCTAGAGTTCTAATTCAATCGGTCTGGGGTAGGGATTCCACAAATGTGATGATCTGGAGACCATACTTAAGAGTTACTGGTTAAGATGAGCTGAGCTCAAATAGCATTGATGCAGAAATCCTCCTATATTTCTTTCCCTCCTACATCCATACACTTCAACCCAAGCTTTTGCTCTTATATTCTGAATTTGGGAGAAAAAAAAAAAAAAAGTGGGGCTGAGAAGAGGTAAAATTAAGTGAAGAGAATAGAACACTGACGATGGTATCAGTTTCTCTATTTAAATATATGGACTGGATCTAAATTCCTATGATGAGATGGGAGAGGATCTGAAACAAAATTACTTCCTTGAGAAAGAGTGTAAACCATTAGTTATGAGAATTTATTTGGTACCTAAGTGACCACAGCAACACAGTGTGAGAAACAAGTTAATTTTTACCCCTGTTTATAAACTAGCATTTCCCTTAACACCTAGACTATTGAAACTTTTGGGTGTCTATGAACTTAGCATAAAAAATGTTATTTTTAAGAGCAATAAGTAACGGTAGTGAGCCATCATAAATGGCATTGCTGGGAGCAAGTTGAATACAAGTAGAATTTTTTGGAAAAAAGAAAATGGATAATAGATGTCTTGGTGTCATCAGATAGGTAGAATCTAATTTTGGTAATTTTCTGAAATTACTGAGGAATTTTTCACTAAGGTGTTAATACTTTGGTTAAAATTTTTATAATTTATTTATTTTGGGGGGCTAAATTTTTTTTAAAGATTTTATTTTTTTGTTTGAGAGAAAAAGCGAGATGGAGGGACAAAGGGAGAGGGAGAAGCAGACTCCCTGCTGAGGAAGGACACTGACGGGGGTGATTTCAGGACCCTGGGATCATAAACTAAGCTGAGAGCAGAAACTTAAATGACTGAGTCACCCTGGTGCCCCTTGGCTAACATTTTTAAAATAAAGTATAGATTGTGGGATACAGTGATGGCAGAAAATGGAAGAAATTATTTAGAAGAATGCTTGAGGAGTTTCTTTGAATACTTGAAATCAGCTATGGCTCTGCCCAAAAAGGAATGTTTCACTCAGAATAATCTAGAAATACTGAAGGAAAAAACTAAAGGATTTGAGAAAGACTTAGGGAAACCAACAATGTTTGATTAATCATGCTGAGTTTAGAAACAGTGGGGAGCTGTTTCCTTTCCATACTATTGAAAGGGAAAGCTAAGATTGCAGTTAGTAGAAGTGAGAGAGAAGTGTAGCTGTAGGATAGAACATTCTGACATGAATTATGAACTTATGTCAATAAACAGTTACTACCAACCTACAACCTAGTGGTGACAGAGTAGGGGAAATAAGTACCTGACCTTATTCTCTTCTCACCTCTGACCTGCTGATTGTGCAGCACAGTAGTAGGACCCTGATAGAAGTCAAGGAAAAGTGAAGGCAGTGTGGAAATCAGAGAGGGAGACAACCCATTAGAGACTGTAAACTCCAAGAAACAACAGAGTTTTAGAGGGAAGGGGGTGGGAGGATGGGTGAGTGTAATGATGGGTATTAAGGAAGGCACATATTGCATGGAGCACTGGGTGTTGTATGTAAACTATGAATCTTGGAACACTACATCAAAAACTAATGATGTATTGTATGGTGACTAACTTAACAAAATAAAAAAAAAAA
>RCUC01137650.1:0-46850 GCA_003697995.1 Taxidea taxus jeffersonii | reverse complement strand
TTCCATGCCTTTTTTGAGCCCTGCTAGAACCTTGAGAATCGTCGTCCTGAATTCCAGATCTGACATATTAACAATGTCTGTATTGATTAGGTCCCTAGCCTTCGGTCCTGTCTCCTGCTCTTTTTTTTGTGGTAGGTTTTTCCGCCTTGTCATTTTGTCCAGATAAGAATCCGCTGTTCTCCTTGTTAAGTGAACTTGGTCTTGGCTGGATTTCTTTGATCTTCTGGGGGAGGGGCCTGTTGTAGTGATTCTCAAGTGTCTCTGCCCCAGGCGGAATTGCACCGCCCTTACCAGGGGCCGGGCTAAGTAATCCTCTCAGGTTCGCTTTCGGGAGCTTTTGTTCTCTGAACGCTTTCCGTAGAGTTCTGGAGCATGGGAATGACAATGGCGGCCTCCCAATCTCTGGTTCAGAAGAGCCGAGAGCTAGGGTCCCCAGTCTTCAGTGCGCCTTCAGAGAAAAGCGTTTAATCACTCCCATCTCCCCAGCCTCCGTTCGCGCTCGGAGACCGTGCTCGGAGAAAATCGTGCAGTCAGTCCCGTCTCACTGGCTTCTGGGAGCGCTCTGAGGTCACCCAGCCCGTGACCAAGCGTCTCTATCTCTAGCAGAGTCCCACCTGGAGTCTCCGAACCCCGTAGATCCCTGCGCTCTCCCGGGTCGGAGTCTCCCCGGATCTTGTGGGGACCCCTCGCACAGAGCACCGGTCCGTGTCACAGACCACTAGGAAATCTCGGCTCTGTCTCCGCAGCTGGTTTCCCTGCTCTAATATCTGTGAGCTCTGTGACACTCAGATACCCCCGATCTTTCTGTGACCCCGGGGGGCCTGAGTCCACGCTGTCCCCGTGAGGTCTTTACCCCAGTTTAGCCTCTGGAGCGATGTCCCTCCGTGGAGCAGACTTTTTTTTTTTTTTTTAAGATTATTTATTTATTTATTTGACAGACAGAGATCACAAGCAGGCAGAGACACAGGCAGAGAGAGAGGAGGAAGCAGGCTTCTGGCCGAGCAGAGAGCCCGATGCGGGGCTCGATCCCAGGACCCGGGATCATGACCCGAGCCGAAGGCAGAGGCCCCCAACCCACTGAGCCACCCAGGCGCCCCCGTGGAGCAGACTTTTAAAAGTCCTGATTTTGTGCTCCGTTGTTCCGCCGCTTGCTGGGAGCCAGCCCCTCCCCCTGGGGTCTATCTTCCCGTCGCGTTGGATTCACTTCTCCGCTGGTCCTACCTTTTAGAAGTGGTCGATTTTCTGTTTCTAGAAACAGAAAATTTTGTTTGTTTTTCTTCTCTTCGATCTCCTGTTGGATTCGTAGGTGTTCGGAATGGTTTGATAGGCTATCTAGCTGATCTCCTGCTGTCTGATGTCCTCTCAGCCTGCTACTTCTCCGCCATCTTGACTCCTCCCTGTCAAAGAAGTCCGGTGTCTTTATTAACCGCTGCCCACTGAGACCACCAGTGCCTGCACTTCTGGAACAGCCCACGAGATAACGGCCTTGCTCCCCAGTCCTAGAGGAACCTGAAGGGGGAAGACTTCGCCAGGGTGCGGGTTCCCTCTCCAAGGTTAAGGGCCTGACCTCCTACAAAGACCTGCTCGAGAGTGATGGGCAGAGGCGAAACAGGCCTCAGTGGGTCTCAGCTGCAGTCACACCAGGGTCTGGGTCCACCTCATTTAGAAGCTGCGGGGAGCCCGAAACGCTTAGCTCTGCAGGGCTACCCCGGACCCCCAACCAGAAGCGAGTTGGTGGGTAAAAATGCTGGGAAACAGTGCTGGTTGGCGGCGGGGCCGGCGGGAGGCAGCACCGAGGCCTCCAGACGGCAGGGTGAGGCCTCACGTGCCTGTGCAGGGGACTCGGGACACTCACACCTGACTGGAAGCGTGAGGTTGCGGGGCGGCCAGGAAGGACCGTGCGGGGGAGGTCTGTGCCTATTTTCTTAGGGAATGTCTTCCAACTTGAGGAGGTTAATTTTCAAAAAATTGGATTTTCATAACTGTAAGAATATACATTTAATGGAAATACATATATATGATATCATATATAATATATTAATGTCATAGTAAATTTTTAATAATATAGCTTATTTAGAAACATAAACTCAGAAAGTCAGAGCTTCAACTGGAAGCAAGGAAAAGGCCAGACTTAAAGGACAACAAAGAAACACAAAGATAAACCAAGAAATGGCCCAGAACCAAATGAGTGTTTAAAAAAAAATCTCCAAGGCAAATAGGACTTTCAAGAACATGAATTTCTAGATTGTCCTCAAGGAATCGCCTTCTCATTATAAGCATTTAGAAGTATGAAAATGGAGCAAAATCAGCAACAACAAATTTAACACATAGCCATGTTAGAGAAAAAGAGAAAATCTGCACATGCACAGATAAACAGAGAAGTCAAAGCCAGACCGAGAGATCACCCAGCAACAGTTCAAACATCAATCACAACCATCAATCAGGGCTAAGTTCAAATGACTCTATTTTTGTTTGTTTTAAGTTGTTTGGGTTTTGGGGGGGGGGGGGTTTGAGTAATGTCTATACCCAACATGGGGCTCAAACTTAAAACCTCAAGATCAAGAGCCACACACTTGACTGTCTGAGGCAGCCAGGCACCCCAACTAATGCCTCTTTGAGGACAGGAGATAGAATGTCCAGAGGCGGGGGCTAGGCATGGTGGTGGGGATGGGGTCCGGGGAAGATGTGGTGTACTATGCCCCTTTAAAGCACAGAGCCTTGAAGTACTACCTCCTCCATAAAAACACTAAAATAACTCCTCCCACCTAACTATGAAAGCAGTTAGAAGTCTTGCCCCCTCTCCAGGGCCTTGGATTAAAAATAAATCACCTGTGAGAAATCAAAACTCCAGGTACCCATTATACCTAAGTGTAGGGTTTAAATGTGTAACACCCACACCATTAAGGCACCACAAACCATGGCGCTGATATAAAAATATTTCTAAATATGGCTCAGTGGGTTAAAGCCTCTGCCTTCGGCTCAGGTCATGATCCCAGGGTCCTGGGATTGAGCCCCACATCGGGCTCTCTGCTCAGCAGGGAGCCTGCTTCCTCCTCTCTCTCTGCCTGTGTCTCTGCCCGCTTGTGATCTGTGTCTGTCAAATAAATAAATAAAAATCTTTGAAAACATTAAAAAATGCTTTAAAAAAGTTTAAAAAAAAAAGACTCTTAGCGTCCTAGAAAATGTGAAACCACTCTCTGGGGGATACTTTATTAAAAACAGGGGCTTAAGAAACTCTTATGGGGGCAGAGGTGAGGGTGGGGGAGCCACCATAGCTGAAAATCATTTTAAAACCAATGAGAAATCAAGACACTAGAAGGGAGATTCAGAAAATGCAATCAACAGGAAAATAAGCACTCCCAAAATAGGGATTATATACAGTGTGAAAGAGACTACAAACAAGGTTATTTAAAATTAAAAAAGAGATAACAAAGGAATGAGAACCATAAGGTAAAGACAAGAGGTAGTGAAAAAGAGCAGGCCAATTTGAAAAGAAGCCAACTAGAACCTCTAGAAAAGAAGGACAAACTCACTGAAGTTAAAAACATATAAAAATCTCCATAGCAAAGGAATGAGATACTAAAGGCAAATTATCCATAAATAAATGGCAGTTAGATGACAGGAAATTTCTCATTATCTCACCAAATGATTCCAGAAGGCAGTGAAATATCTTTAAGAATGAGGGAAAATGAGGGGCACCTGAGTGGCTCAGTCGGTTAAGCATCTGGCTTCAGCTTGAGTCATGATCCCAGAGTTCAAGGATCGAACCCACATCAGGCTCCCTGTTCAGCAAGGTGTCTGCTTCTCCATCACTCTCCTATCCCCACCCCCAATGTGTGCTCTCTCTCTCTCTCTGTCTCTCTCTCAAATGAATATATAAAAATCTTAAAAAAAAAAAAGTAGGGAAATGATCATTTGTGTAGAGCATATATAGAGCTAAATTATACAGCAGTGATGGCAAAATGAAAACATTTTTAGGTAAACTGATGGAAAAAATTTACCACCATAATTCCTCCCTGTAATAAATATTAGGGTGAACTATATGAACTATTCGCTATCTGGCTATTTTTTCCCCCACCCCCCCCACACACACACAAAAGAAAAAAAATTTTCAAAGGATTCAAAGTAAATCTAAAAGATGTATGTCCTTCAGGAAGAAGAAAATTGAATCAAGAAGGAAGATATAAGGTCTTGGGAGGAGCAAGATGGCAGAGGAGTAGGTGACTAAATATCATCAGGTCCCAGGAGTTCAGCTGGATAGTGATCAAACCATTCCAAACACCTACAAACTTAACAGGAAATTGAAGAGAAGAAGAGCAGCAATTCTAGAAACAGAAAATTGACCACTTTCTGGGAAGTAGGATGTGCAGAGAAGTGAACCTGAGGCAACGGGAAGAGACCATGAGGAAAGGGGCAGCTCCCAGCAAGTGGTGGAGCAGCAAAAGCACAAAATCGGAACATTTAGAACTCTGCTCCACTGAGGGACATTGCTCCAGAGGCTAAGTGGCAGTTGAGCCCTCCCAGGGACAGTGTGGTCTCAGGGTCTGCAGGGTCACAGAAATACTAGCAGTGCCTGAGTGTGGGAGAGCTCCCAGGTATCAAAGCAGGGAAGCCAACTACAGAGACAGCCGAGGGGTGGGCGCTCAGGTTGGGGTTACCCTAAACTGTGATCCAAGGCACAGTCAGACCGCTGTTCTTTGAGCAGGGACCCCACAAGTGCCAGATCCTGGGAGACTCACCTTCTTCATCTGGGAGGATGGCATGGGAGGGCACTGCAGGAATCTGCTGGGTTTGGCGACTCCAAATGGGTCATGCGCCAGAGATAGGAATGCTCAGTCACAGGCCAGGTGAGCGTGGAGTGTGGCTGGAGACCAGGGAAATGCGAGGGATTGACAGATTTTCTCCGAGGGCACACTGAGGAGTGAGGCCCCGAGCTCTCAAGTCCTCCCAGCCGGATATTGGGAGGCCGCCATTTTCATTCCCGTCCTCCAAATCTGTACAGAAAGCGTTCAGGGAACAAAAGCTCCTGAGAGCGAACTTGAGCAGATTACTTAGTCTGGCCCCTGGCAAGGGCGGTACAATTCCACCTCAGGCAAAGACCTTTGAGAATCACTACAACAGGCCCCTCCCCAGAAGATCAGCAGGAATATCCAGCCGAGACCAAGGACACTCATAAATGGAAACTGCAAAATTTCAGAGCTATAGGAATACAGCACATGGAATTTATGACTTTTATCCCATGATTCTTTAGTCTTGCAAAATTAAATTTTTTAATTTTATTTTTTTGTATTCTATATTTTAAATTTTCCTCCTTCCTATTTTAACATTTTTAACTATTTTATCTTATCAATACCCTTTTTAAAAATATTTTTAAATTTCCATTGTTATATTCTATCCCTTCATTGTGTTTAACCTTATTTTTTGTATACATATAGGTTTTCCTTTTTTTTTAAACTTTGGGATACAGTTTCTTCTAATAGATCAAAATACACCCTAAATCTAGTACATGACTTTGTTCTAGTCTTCAGACTGATCACATTCTTTCCTCTTTTTTTTTCTTTTTTTCAAATGATTTCTTATCTTATCAATTCCTTTCTTAGAATCCTTTTAATTTTCACCTTTACAGTCATATTTCATCCCTTCATCATGTTTACCCTTATTTTTGTGTATGTATAGGTTTTTCCTTCTTTAAAATTTTGGGAGGCAGTTTCTTCTAACAAATCAAAATACACACACTGTTCTGTTCACCAGTCTAATCAAGTATCTATTTTTTTTTCTTTTCTTTCTCTTTTCTTCTCCCGCTGGTTTCAGGTTTCTTCTGATGTATATCTTTTTCTAGGGTCTTTGATACCCTTTTAGTATTTTATTCTCTCATTCATCTATTCTTATCTGGATAAAATGACAAGACAGGAAAATTAACCTAATTTAAAAAAAAAAAAGAACAAGAGGCAATACGAATGGCTAGAGACCTACTCAATAAAGACATTAGTAAGATGTCAGAAGCAGAGTTCAGAATGATGATTATCAAGGTGCTAGCTGGGCTTGAAAAAAGCATAGAAGATACTAGAGAATCCCTTTCTGGAGAAATAAAATCCCTTTCTAGAGAAATAAAAGAACTAAAATCTAACCAAGTTTAAATAAAAAAACCTACTAATGAGGTGCAATCAAAAATAGAGGCTCTTACTGCTAAGATAAATGAGGCAGAAGAGAGAATTAGTGATATAGAAGACCAAGAGACAGGGAGTAAAGAAGTTGAGCAAAAGAGAGACAAAAACTACTGGACTATGAGGGGAGAATCTGAAAGATAAGTGATACCATAAAATAAAACAATATTAGAATAATTGGGATTCCAGAAGAAGAAGGACGGGGGGGATAGAAGGTATATTGGAGCAAAATATTGTAGAGAATTTCCCTAATATGGCAAAGGGAACAAGCATCAAAATCCAGGAGACTCAGAAAATCCCCCTCAAAATCAATAATAATAGGTCCACACCCCATCATCTAACAGTAAAACTTACAAGTCTCAGTAACAAAAAGAAAATCCTGAAAGCAGCTCAGGACAAGAGGCTTATAACATACAATGGTAGAAATACTAGATTGTCAGCAGACCTATCCACAGAGAACTGGCAGGCCAGAAAGGACTGGCATGATATATTCAAAGCACTAAATGAGAAATATATGCAGCTAATACTATACCCAGCTAGGCTGTCATTGAAAATAGAAGGAAAGATAAAAAGCTTCCAGGACAGGGACGCCTGGGTGGCTCAGTTGGTTAAGCAGCTGCCTTCAGCTCAGGTCATGATCCCAGCGTCCTGGGATCGAGTCCCACGTCGGGCTCCTTGCTCGGCAGGGAGCCTGCTCCTCCCTCTGCCTCTGCCTGCCTCTCTGTCTGCCTGTGCTCTCTCTAATAAATAAATAAATTAAAAAAAAAAAAAAAAGCTTCCAGGACAAACAAAAACTAAAAGACTTTATAAACACCAAACCAGCCCTATAGGAAATATTGAAAGGGATCCTCTAAGCAAAGAGAGAGCCTAAAAGTGTAGACCAGAAAGGAACAGAGTCAGTACACAGTAACAGTCACCTTACAGGCAATACAATGACACTAAATTCTTATCGTTCAATAGTTACCCTGAATGTCAATGGCCTAAATGTTCCAATCAAAAGACACAGGGTATCAGAATGGATAAAAAAAAAAAAAGACCCATCAATATGCTGTCTGCAAGAAACTCAGTTTAGACCCAAAGACACCTCCAGATTGAAAGTGAGGGTGTGGAAAACCATTTGCCATGCTAATGGACATCAAAAGAAAGCTGGGGTGGCAATCCTTATATCAGACAAATTAAATTTTAAGCCAAAGACTATAATAAGAGATGAGGGGGGACACTATATCATACTCAAAGTTCTGTCCAACAAGAAGAACTAACAATTTTAAATATCTATGCCCCTAACATGGGAGCAGCCAATTATATAAACCAATTAATAACAAAATCAAAGAAATACATCAACAATAATATAATAATAGTAGGGGACTTTAACACCCCCCCTCGCTGAAATGGACATATCATCCAAGCAAAAGATCAACAAGGAAATAAAGGCCTTAAATGACACACTGGAACAAATGGACATCACAGATATATTCAGAACATTCCCTCCCAAAGCAACAGAATACACATTCTTCTCAAGTGCACATTGAACATTCTCCAGAATAGATAGCATCCTGGGTCACAAATCAGGTCTCAACCAGTACCAAAAGATTGGGATCATTCCCTGCATATTTTCAGACCACAATGCTCTGAAACTAGAACTCAACCACAAGAGGAAAGTTGAAAAGAACTCAAATACGTGGAGGTTAAAGAGCATCCTACTAAAGAATGAATGGGTCAACCAGGAAATTAAAGAAGAATTTTAAAAATTCATGGAAACAAATGATAATGAAAACACAACTGTTCAAAATCTGTGGGACACAGCAAAGGTGGTCCTGAGAGGGAAGTATGTAGCAATACAATCCTTTCTCAAGAAACCAGAAAGTTCTCAATTACACAACCTAACCCTACACCTAAAGCAGCTGGGGAAAGAACAGCAAAGAAGGCCTAAACCCAGCAGGAGAAGAGAAATAATAAAGATCAGAGCAGAAATCAATGAAACAGAAACCAAAAGAGCAGCAGAACAAATCAAAAAAACTAGGAGCTGGTTTGTTGAAAGAATTAATAAGATTTATAAACCCCTGGCCAGAGTAACATAAAGAAAAGAGAAAGGACCCAAATTAATAAAATCATGAATGAAAGTGGAGAGGTCACAACCAACACCAAAGAAATACAAACAACTATAAGAACATATTATGAGCATTTAAACGCCATTTGACAATCTGGAAGAAATGGATGCATTCCTACCAAAACTGAACCAGGAAGACACACAAAACCTGAACAGACCATAACCAGTAAGAAGATTGAAACAGTCATCAAAAATCCCCAACAAACAAGAGCACAGGACCAGACGGCTTCCCAGGGAAATTCTACCAAACATTTAAAGAAGAATGAATACCTATTCTCCTGAAACTGTCCCAAAATATAGAAATGGAAGGAAAACTTCCAAACTCATTTTATGAGGCCAGCATTACTTTGATCCCAAAACCAGACAAAGACCCCATCAAAAAGGAGAATTACAGACCAATATCCTTGATGAACACAGATGCAAAAATTCTCATCAAAATACTAGTGAATAGAATCCAACAGTACATTAAATGGATGATTCACCACAACCAAGTGGGATTTATGTTTGGGCTGCAAGGTTGGTTCAACATCCACAGATCTATCAATATGACGTAATACATAAATAAAAGAAAGAAAAAGGACCATATGGTACTCTCAATAGATGCTGAAAAAGCATTTGACAAAATACAGCATTCTTTCTTGACCAAAACTCATCACAATGTAGGGACAGAGGGTATGTACCTTAATATCATCAAGGCCATCTATGAAAAACCCACAGTAAATATCATTCTCAATGAGGAAAAACTGAGAGCTTTTCCTCTAAGGTCAGGAACATGGCAGGGCTTTCCACTATCACCACTGCTGTTCAACATAGTATTAGAAGTTCTAGCCTCAGCAATCAGACAACAAAAAGAAATAAAAGGCATACAAATCAGCAAAGAAGAAGTCAAACTCTCACTCTTTATAGATGAAATGATAATTAATGTGGAAAACCCAAAAGACTCCACTCCAAACCTGCTAGAACTCACGCAGGAATTCAGTAAAGTGTCAGAATATAAAATCAATGCACAGAAATCAGTTGTGTTTCTATATACCAACAGCAAGACAGAAGAAAGAGAAATTAAGCAGTCAATCCCATTTACAATTGCACCCAAAACCATAAGATACCTAGGAATAACCAAACCAGCAAAGAATCTGTAATAACCAATAACCATAAGATACCTAGGAATAACCAAACCAGCAAAGAATCTGTACTCAGAAAACTATAAAGTACTCATGATAGAAATTGAGGAAGACACAAAGAAATGGAAAAATGTTCCATGCTCATGGATTAGAAGAACAAATATTGTGAAATTGTCTATGTTACCTAAAGGAATCTACACGCTTAATGCAAGCTCTATCAAAATACCATCAATTTTTTTCAAAGAAATGGAACAAATAATTCTAAAATTTATATGGAACCAGAAAAGACCTCGAATAGCCAAAGGAATATTGAAAAAGAAAGCCAAAGTTGGTGGCATCACCATTCCGGACTTCAAGCTCTATTACAAAGCTGTCATCATCAAGACAGTATGGTACTGGCACAAAAACAGACACATAGATCAATGGAACAGAATAGAGAGCCCAGAAATAAACCCTCAACTCTACGGTCAACTAATCTTTGACAAAGCAGGAAAGAATGTCCAATGGAAAAAAGACAGTCTCTTCAACAAATGGTGTTGGGAAAATTGGACAGCCACATGCAGAAGAATGAAACTACACCATTTCCTTACACCACACACAAAAATAGACTCAAAATGGATGAAAGACCTTCATGTGAGACAGGAATCCATCAAAATTCTTGAGGAGAACACAGGCAGCAACCTCTTCAACCACAGCCACAGCAACTTCTTCATAGAAACATCGCCAAAGGCAAGGGAAGCAAGGGAAAAAATGAACTAGTGGGACTTCATCAAGATCAAAAGCTTTTGCACAACAAAGGAAACAGTCAACAAAACCAAAAGACAACAAACGAAATAAGAGAAGATATTTGCAAACAACATATCAGATAAAGGGCTAGTATTCAAAATCTTTGAAGAGCTTATCAAACTCAACACCCAAAGAACAAATAATCTAATCAAGAAATGGGCAGAGGACATGAACAGACATTTCTGCAAAGAAGACATCCAGATGAATGAAAACAGACACATGAAAAAGTGCTCCACATCACTAGACATCAGGGAAATACAAATCAAAATCACAATGAAATACCACCTCATAGCAGTCAGAATGGCTAAAATTAACAAGTCAGGAACAACAGATGCTGGCGAGGATGTGGAGAAAGGGGAACCCTCCTACACTGTGGGTGGGAATGCAAGTTGGTGTAGCCACTCTGGAAAATAGCATGGAGGTTCTTCAGAAAGTTGAAAATAGAGCTACCCTACGACCCAGCAATCGCACTACTAGGTATTTACACCCAGGTACAAATGTACAAAGGTACAAAGATAAAGGTAGAAATGTAGTGATCCAGAAGGGAACATGCACCTGAATGTTTATAGCAGAATGTTTATAGTGGCCAAACTATGGAAAGAACCTAGATGTCCATCAACAGATAAATTGATAAAGAAGTGGTATATATATACAACAGAATACAATGCAGCCATCAAAAGACCAAGATCTTGCCATTTGCAACAATGTGGATGGAACTAGAGGGTATTATGCTGAGTGAAATAAGTCAATCAGAAAAAGACAATTATCATATGATCTCTCTGATATGAATAATTTGAGAGGCAGGTTAGGGGCTCATGGGGCGTAGGGAGGGAAAAAAGTGAAACAAGATGGGACTGGGAAAGAGACAAACCATAAGAGACTCTTAATCTCGGGAAACAAACTGAGGGTTGCTGGGGTGGGGGGAGGGATAGGGTGTCTGTGTGATGGACACTGGGGAGCACATAGCGTATGTGCTATGGTGAGTGCTGTAAGTTGTGTAAGACTGATTATTCACAGACCTGTATGCCTGAAGCAAATAATACATTATATGTTTTTAAAAAAAGAAGGAAGAAATAAGATATAAGGAGCAATGATGAAAAATTACTTATAAATCTCAGTAAATCTTGCTAATAAATAAAAACACTATTCTAAGAATACTTAGGGGCACCTGGGTGGCTCAGTGGGTTAAGCGTCTGCTCTCAGCTCAAGTCATAATGTCTGGAGTCCTGGGATAGAGCCCCATGTTGGGCTTCCTGTTCAGCGGGGAGTCTGACTCTTTCTCTCTCCCTCTGCTCCCTCTCCCGACTCGTTCTCTCTCTCAAATAAACAAAATATGTTTTTAAAAGTAAGAATGTTAAAATAACCAGTGGAATTTGGAATGGGAGGAAAGAGCTAATATATATCTGGGATTATGAGGATAGAGCTATTAATTAATACAAAATATTAAGTAATGTATCAATGTGAAAATTTTAAGGTTGGTGACTAAGAAAACAAAAATAAAATATACATCTTCCAAATCAGTGGTTGGAGTAAGGGGTGGGAATAAAAAAAACTCAGTCTTTCCAAAAGAAGTTAGGAAAGAAGAAAGTGAAAGAAAAAAAAAGCATGATAAATAGAAACAGGAAATAAGATGATAAAAATAAGCCCAACGATCTCATAATCAAAGTGACTATAAATGCAACAAATGTGTCTGTTTAAGAGCAGATTCTCAGATAGGATTTCAAAGAACAGATGCAGAAAATCCAGCTATATGTTGTTTTCTTTTTTTTTAATATATGCCATTTTCCATAAAATGAATCTATAACAGTTCAAAAGGTCAAAAGTAAATTAATGACAAGGATCAAAGACGATGTACCAGGCAAATACTAAGAAGAGGTGTGGAGAAGAAGGGGGCAGGGGGAAGAGAGGGAAGGAGGGGAGGAGAAGGAAAGAGGGAAAAGATGAAGGGGGGAAATGGGAGTGGAGGGAAGACAGAAAGAAGCCAGCATAGCGATATTAGACAAAGAGACTTTAAATAAATAATCATTATTACAGATTAAGAGAGTCATTATTTAATGATAAAAGGAACAATACACCAGGAAAATGTACTTGCTTTAAATTTGTATGCACCTAACCCTGGAGCCACAAAATGTATTAAGTAAATAGTTTTGAGGAAATCTTGACTGAAATTCAGACTACATTTGATTTCTTCTTTGTTTACTAGAATATCTTCCACTATTAGTTTCTAACTACTAACTTGTTCATTGAAAAAAATTTTGGTAACTATGGTGTCCTAAACTAGGAATTCACATTGCAGAAAAAATGTCCCTGTCCTCTTGGAAATAAGATTCCAGTGGGTAAAATATATTCATTTCAAAATAAGTTCCAAAAACACGTGGCTTATATTGGAAGAAATTACACTGAAATCTAAAACAATATGCAGGACTCAAACTACTTATTTAGTCAGATAGCTCAATGCCTAACTGGCTGTCTGTAAGAAATTAGATAGTTAAGAGATTTGTTGGTGTCTTAAGTCTCCACTTTGTTCAGTGGGCTTCGTGTACCTTTTCACATACTTCTCACTTTTTTTTAATAAATTGCACTTGTACTTTTTTTAATTTTTATTTTTTTAGAGACAGAGAAGAGGGGGAGAGGGAAAATCTTAAGCAGGCTCCACACCCAGCATGGAGCCTGACATAGGGCTCAATCTCACAACCCTAAGATCATGACCCAAGCTGAAACCAAGTGTCAAGCACTCAACTAACTAAGCTATCCAGGTGCCCCTCGTTTTTCACTTTTTTTTTAAGATTTTATTTATTTATTTTACAGAGAGAGACACAATCAGAATGGGAGGGAGAAGCAGATTCTGCACTGAGCAGGGAGCCCACCACGGGTCTTGATCCCAGGACCCTGGGATCATGACCTGAGCTAAAGGCAGACGCTTAAGAACTGAGCCACCCAGGTGCCCCTCGTTTCTCACTTTTATTGAACATAATTTTAGAGCTAACACCCCACGGGATGAAATAATAAATGACAGTAAGGATTACTTAATTTTAAATATACAAAGTCTTAATAAGATGTTACTGCCAAAATACACATGTGGCCAATTAATAATGGTTATAAAAATAATGATTTCATAATCATTGGTCTGTTCCATGAGAAATATACTGAAAATCCACCACAGTTTCATGATTTAGGAAGTATAAATAGCAGCACAGCAATGGACTCACTTTTTCATCATTTGCTTTATTCTTCTTATGTGAAAAGCATAGATTCACTAACAGTTCTTCGTTGGGCAAATGTGTCTCCATTGAGTCATATATTAAAATGACATAGGGTGTAGATACTTAAATCTTCATGAGGAATATTTCTTTTCATTAACTGCCAGAGTATACATACAATATCCCAAAAGAACAGATTACAACAAAATTTTTTTAGATATGTTCAAAATGTAGTTAGTTGGCACAAGCTAGCATAAAAAATGTAGTCAAGTGGCAGGTGATAGTTAATTCACATCCCAAAATAATTACATAAACTATTTGTATTGATAATGATAACATGGTACTTACAATTTCTGATATATATTTCTGCTGTGGGTGACATGCAGTTTTAGCCAATATAAACATCATTCTAACAATTAGAATGAAAAACGTCTTGAGATGACATCTGGTCCCCCCAGAAAGTCAACCTGATACAAAAGGGTTTCCATACATTTAAACAGCTTACCTCACATAGAACTAAAAGTTTCAAATTAACCTGATATCTTGAAGCCCATTTTGTGGTAAGGAAGATGGTACATCATGTCTGGACTACATTTGAACTCATGGTCATTGCTAAAAGTTTATGGTTTCCTCATCAAAGGAGAGGGTCACGGAATTGTGAGGTACATCTGCGAATCCTATGTCCCCAGAAAGTTGAGCATTTGATTGGACAAAGCTCTCCTCGGGTTTAATTTTCTGATGATCGTGCCCTTGAAATAACTCTCACTGTTTTGCTCCTTTCATCTAACCAGATTCACCCAGAATCTCCATGCATGTGTCATTCAACTTGCCAACAATCCTGAGGGGGAGGGAAATGCCAAACCTGACTTTACCTGGTGTTTGCTCTGCCTTCCTAGAAACGTTGAGTTGCCACGGTCTGCGAGGAGTGTCTTGCAGGACAGATAGACTGTAGAGCCCACGGCCTGCCAGAACGTGCCAGACGATTCCAGCGTAAACGTGAGTCCCCCACAGGCCTGCCCTGAGAGGGTGTAAGAGAACCAAACTGCCCCACAGGAAGAGGACCTCCCGCACACCTGCCTCTCCCAGCCTCCCATCCTACAGGAAAGGGAAAGGAGAGATCTCCCGGTGAGGATTCATACCCACCTGGCCCTCGCTAGGGTTTCAGGATCAAGTCCTGGTGCTTAGAGAGTCCTAACGCACCTAAGCAGAGAAGTTCGTTTAAAATAGTCGTAGAAGGCATCATTAGAATAAAGAGACAAATTTAAAGAGATAATGAGTGGGTCGCCTGGGAGGCACAGTGGGTCGAGCATGGCACTCTTGGTTTCAGATGGGTTGGCGATTTGGGGATCCTGGGTTCAAGCCTCTGCAGAGGGCTCCACGCTCCGCATGGGGTGGGCTTGAGATCCTCTTCCCCTTCTTCCCCTCCCCCCTCTCCGAAGTAAACACAGAGAACCTCTTAAAAATAATAATAATAGAGAGATACTGAGAGGCTTTTCAGAATTGCTGAAAAATCCCAGTCCTCAGATCATGACGCCTGATGAAACCCAAATATATAGGCGGTACATCAAAGTGAAAGTTAAGAACGTCAGAGATGAAAAGAATTTTTAAAAACAGCCAGAGAAGGAAGGGAGAGTATCTACAGAGAAATGGCAGTTAAATCTGACAGCCGAAGTCTTGATATCCATCCGCTGGAGGTCCCGCGACAGCGCACTGAATGACAGGAAATAACCTGCAGGCGGGAACTCTGGCTCAGCAAGTTCTTTCCAAGCAATGGTGGAGTCCGGTGGTGAGTATGTGCGTGTTGACTCTAAAATCCTTGGAGTTTTGCGAGCCGTGCTCCTGACCTCTACTCATCATCATCACGGCCTCTCTTTCTTTTTTCCTCCCCTGCACAAACACAACGAATGATGCTGCAGATGCCCTGGGACCCGAGGTTGGAGCTCTGCTGCAAGGGACCCTGACCTTTCCGGCCAGCGACAGCTAAGTGGGGCGGGGGCATGGGTCCCTCGAGAGGCGCCCAAGAGAGAAGCAGCGGTGCAGGCGGGGGGGGGGGGGGGCCCGTGCCTGCCACCGAGAAGCCTCCCGGGGAGCCCCCCAGGCCCACCCGCCCGCACTGCCCACATCAGGTGAGGCTATCTGGAAAAATTTCCCGCAGCTATGTGGCTTTAAGAAACTCCCATGGTCATGAGACCGCAGGTCCTCCCAGGACTGGTTGAACACAGGGTTTAGTACAGTGCGTGGGGAGTGCATCGGGGACATAGGCGGGGACTGGGTTGTAGTTCCCAGCTGCTAAGCCATGGGGCCCTGCTGCACCACCACGGCCCCCGAGAGGTGTAACAACCTCCCTGCAGGCTCTCTAGGCAAATACATGATTCAGACGATTGGGGCCCCCAACTCTTAGTATCACCAGCATTGCATTTGGTCACGGGAACCCTTACAGCATGTTGGAAAAATAACACTATGAGCGTGTCATTAAATCAAGGCCCAGTGCTTGGAGAGACTTGTTAAACTTGAAAATTTACAAAAAAAAAAAAAAAAGAAAGGAAAGAAAAAAAAACATGTTGGAAATGGAAACAATTTCATGTGGGAATATCACAGACAAGGACATCATTGCTTTACATCGCTTAAGAAACCTCAAGTATTTGTTGTTAAGTGATCTTCCTGGAATAGGAGAAAAGGAAAACCTTATCCAAGCCTTTAAGACAACACTGCCTTCTCTGCAACCAAAATTGAACTTGAAATAAAATAATAATATTCAATAAGTGTCTTATTTCAGTATAAAGAGTCATTTGAAAAAAATTCTTTCAGCTTTGCTATATGTTTGGAAATCTTCATAATAAGTTACTGGAAGATCACTTTTCTTTTCTTTTTTTTTAGGAGTTTATTTATTTATTTGAGAAAAAGAGAGAGCTATTTATTTATTTATTTATTTGAGAGAGAGAGCAAGAGTGAACAAGCAGGGGGAGCAGCAGAGAGAGAAGGAGAGGCAGGCTCCCCACTGAGCAGGAAGCCCCAGGGGGTCTCCATCCAAGGACCCTAATATCATAACCTGAGCACAAGGCAGAGGTTTAACCCACTGAGCCACCCAGCCACCCCTAGAAGACTTGCTTTTCAAGACAGAAGGGCAATAAGGAGATTTTTTCGATTAACTAAACATTGCAAGGACTGAACCTATCTAAGATAGAAAGGATACAATGTTAAAAAAAAAGTGAGCAAAGATACTGGAGTAATAAATAGGTAGGCAAGTCTAAACAAATTCACTGTGTGAAACAATGGTAATCTAGTTCATGGCAGAGAACATTCTAGAGATAAAATACAACTATAATAGTGTTCATGGGGAAGGGAGTATAAGCATCCCAAGGTCCTTTTATTTTATGAGAGAACAATAAGAGACTTAAAGATAGAACACCACCCCCAAACAAAAATAGAATCAGAAAAAAACTTTAAAGACAAGCCACCAGACTAAATCCAAATGATGTCAAGAAAGAAACTTTTTAAATTTTTTTTGTTAAAGTTAATCTATTTTTTAGTAATCTTTACACCCAGCATGGAGCTTGAACTCACAACCCTCAGATCAAGAGTCACACTCTTTTCCAAATGAGCCACCGTCACACCAAGAAAGAATTTTTTTAAAGGAAAGGGAGGAGGACAAGAAAAAAATGAGACAAAAATAAAGTCTATAATAAAGCTACATGAACTAAGCAAAATCAATGAAAGCACAACTCAATATTTTAAAAAGGCAGAAGCCAGGTTATGCAGTTTGTAAGTTACACATAACTAAATCAAAATAAAACATAATAAAAAAGGAAAAATATATAAGTATATACCAACAAAACAAAAGCTCAGGTAGCTATAAGAACATCAGACAAAATGGTCACTAAGGCAGTAAAATTTCTCTTGCTGAGAGTAAATGAAGAATTGAACTTCTTTCCCCAAACTTTGAAACTCCCAGGTCAACAGTAACAGCTCTTCACACATGGTAACCTCGTTTTCCATGCTCACTCTCCATAACCCCTTAGCTTTCTGTCTCCATTTCCGGTCCACAGAAGCCACACCTGGAATGCTCTCAAACTCTGATCCTGCATTCTGAATTCTCTCAGTTTTTCCATCTCTAACCACAACAACCTTATTCTCTGGCTTCCTCCCTTTCTCCAAAAACACCAACACAAACCTACTCTACTGCTCCAAAACCTCAAAACTCAACCTTTCTCATCTCATCTTGGTGATGGGGATGTCTGATGCGCCCATCCCCTTCTCAACCTCTGAACCAACTGCAAAATAAGAGTAAAGCAGAATGGAAGTGCTTCACCTTTATAAAGGATAAAGTCACCTTTCTCAAGTTCTTACATTTAAGATCTTTTCTGAATACAGTGGTCAAAGACATATGACATGATTTTGCCTCTGCAACTCTCTTTTAAGAACGGCCAATAGTTTGTCTGTCTCACAATGCAGTTCACATGATTAGTGATTACCTAAACGTTGGACTGGACTTCTTGCTCCAAATATACTGACCTGAAACAAAGGGCAGATTCTGACCTGTTAGAACAAAGAAAAAAAGAAGCCTAAAGGAGAGAGTAAGAAAAAGCCAAAGAGAATAAGAACAAAACAGAATTCACTGACTTTTTAACCCACATTGACCCTGGAAATGTTAACATATTATTGGAGTGGGACGTTTACTAAAATCTGTCAGAGGAAAGGAGGAAATCCAATGAATCCCAAATAGCACAAATCCCTTTCTGTTTTATTCCAGAGGTGGAGGGCAGAATTACTGATTTATACTGAATTTCTAATTTTTCCCCTTCAGAAACACTTCAGCCAAATGAAAAAGGTCTTCCTAGAAGACCAGGATTCTAGATCGAAAGAGCTTTTTTTCAACCACAGGTGCTAATTAGCATTCTAGCTGGAAAGAGAAGGCATAAACAAGAAAAATGCTAAATGAAAAGGAAAGATTAAAACACTGGCTCAAGAAATACAAGAGATATCACTAGACCAAGATTGAATGTCCCAGGAATTGTGTCCAAGAGAAAAGTTAAACAAGATGAGCTGATAATATTACTGAAGCATTCACTTCAATGCGGAAAGATAAGCGAAGGCAAAGAAACAACCAGCCCCCACTTAAGCCAATCTGAACTGTTAACCAGAAACACAAGGAGAATCTGATGAAGGATGAGCAAAATGTTGCACAAAACCTACTTGGCAGAAGGGGCTGGAGGTGGCCATGGGGAGGCTGCCCCTGACCCTGTTGCAAAGGAAGAATGACACTGTGAGAGTGAGTCAGGTGCCAGTAGGAGAGAACAGGAGGGGTCCTATCTCTGCTAATCCAGCTGTGGAGATAGCACAGGAGACTCTGGGAATGCAAGCTGGTGAGTCACGGGGATAGAATGCCTACTGGCTCCATTCTGCAGCCGCATCAAAGGCTCCAAGGATTAGAAACACTGCCCAACCCATTGCGAAAGCCATCCTGGATACCCAGAATCTAATCCAGTTGATGAGTTTATTCAAGCCAGTGTGTGTGTGTGTGTGTGTGGAGTTGATACCAAAAAACCTTAAATGACTCTTTGCCTGGGAAGCAAAACAGAAGAAGGGTCTTTATGCAGCACCCTCATCAACATTCACCAATGGTAATAAAGCAATTCTATAACTCTAATTCCTTAACATAAAGTTATGATTGCCAAAAACCAAATTATACTCCCAGACTCCCTTCTCTCTAGATAAAATGAAGTCTTGGTTATCTAAACTATTTGAGGAGTTCCTGGGTTGTGCACTTCGTTTCCAGCCCAGAAACGGAAAGGTAGGCACACTGCTCCCTCTACTGGCTTTGCCCCTGCAGTTAAAGATGAACTTAACATTTCCGTCTTAACAGCTAGAGTCCTCTCCCCAAAGACCAAGAAATAGATCGGTGCAAGTTTCTTAGACCTTAATCAAAGGTTCACAGAACAGCTAGCAAATATCACATTAAAGAGTTAATAGAAACAGGATTTAAACCCTTAAAAATAATTTCTGTTAATTTATTTTTCCTGATATTTGCTGAAACTATTGAAATTTTCTGATGACTCTGCCCTGGAGAGTTAAAGACTAGAAAGGGAATTTAAGAAAGGAAGATAATAATAAAGCTATCTAAATGTTTTGAAGTCACCCTCCCATGTATTTCCTATTCTCCCCTATCCATACATGTGAAGCCTTTGCCATCCCATTCTTCCATCCCTGAAATGTGCAAACACACTTAGTGTCCTTATATCTGTTCTCTCTGAACTTTCAGAAAAGAATATAGAGGTGTAGAGGTTTTTTAAGTGTAAGTTTAAACCCTGGGGTATTCCCTGGTTCTTGAAAACAAATGGGAATAACGGCAGTGGTCTATACCTGCAACTGAACACCCTTTCAAGAGCCGATTGCTATTCAGATGACTTAATGGCTCTGTCTCCTCCTCATCTATTACCAAGCAGATGATCCAGAGTTGACATTGGAGAGTTTATCTTCTCTCTTCCAAGGTCCCAGTTGTACCCTGAACCTATTTATTCAACAAAACTCACTCATTAGGTCATCTGATATCTATTTAATGAGCACCTACAATCTGTCAGGCAATGTCCTAGGTACTATGGATTTAGCTGTGAACGTACGGTCTCTGCCAATTTCACAGAAAAGACAGAAGACAATTCAGTGAGTTCCCATTCATTCTCCTTGCATCTCAATGAGTTTCTTCGTGTCCATACATACTAGGTCAAATTCTAACTCTACAAAATCTTCTCTGACCAACTTGACCGATGAGTCTCACACCAACTCTGATTTTCTGAATTATTCTGCCATTAACCCACTACATATTTCCCATCGAGACATGTGTTGCTCATTGTCTGTTATTGCCTCAAGTTTATATTTAAAGATGTCATTACCATCTGACTCTTCACAGTTGTCTGTATTTTCTTCTCAACTAAATTAAAAGTTCTCTGAAGCAAGAAACAAGTAGGTCGATATTATAGAATTAGAGAAGTCTTAAAAGGCATAAAAGTAAGTCTATTTAACAACTTGCCTTTCTTGAAGAGAACATTATATTAAATATGGTCTATCAGCAAAGTTTTATATACTACAGAAATTGAGTAAGTTATTAATCCTAACTAGATTGTTTTATATTAAGATGTTATTATAATCCCAGGGGCAACTTCTAAGGAAATAACAAAAAATAGAGTAAAAGAAATAAGAGTAAGAGATTTAAATAGTATCTACTTAACACAAAAGAAGGCAGTGATGGAGACATAGAGGAACAAACAGAACACAAGACATATAGGAAACAAATAATAAAATGACAGGCATAAATTCTACCTTACCAGAAATTGTATTAAATAAAAATGGATTAAACATTCCAAACAAAAGGCAGACATTGGGCAGAATAGACTTTTAAAATGATCCAACTCTATAATGTCTACATTGCATACACTTTAAATTCCAAAAACACAAATAGGTTAAAAGTTTTCAAAAGTGTAAAATAATATACCATGCAAACAGTAACCAAAAGAGCTGGAGTCCTATAATATATATATATACATGTGTGTGTGTGTGTGTGTGTAATATCTTATATATTATATGTCTGATATTATAATATCAGATAAAACTGACTTTAAGACAAAGAAGGTTTTATGTTGATAAAAGGATCAATCCATCAGGAAGACATAACAATTATATGCTTCTAATGACAGAATCCCCAAATATATGAAACAAAAATTTACAGAATTGAGGAAACAGATAATTCAACAATAATAATTATAGATTTCAGTAACCACTTTTCAATAATGGACAGAACAATTAGACAAAAGATCAAAAAGTAAATAAAAGACTTGAAAAAAACACTGTAAACCAACTAGACCTAACAAACATTGATAGAACACTCTATCCAACAACAGCACACAAAGGAATAAGAATAGGAATAATTCCTTTAGGAATAAAGGGAAGATCTTCATCAGCCTGATAAAGGCTATCTACTAAATCCCACAGCTTACCATCATACTTAATAAAGAAAGACTGAATACTTTTCCCTTATGATCAAAAAAAAAGACAAGAATATCTGCTCTAGTCACATCTAGTCATGTTATTGGTGGTTCTAACCAGAGAGATTAGTGAAGAAAAAAGAATAAAAGCATCCAGATTGGAAAGGAAGTAAAACTATCTCTATTCACAGATGACATGATCTTTTATATATATATATATATATATATATATATATATATATATATATATATAAAATCTTAAATCATCCTTTAACAAAAATATTGAACTAATAATTGAGTCAGCAAGTTTGCAGAATAAAAGATCAATTTGAAAAAATCAATTGTATTTCTATACACTATCCATAAACCGCACAAAAATGAAATTTTTAAAAATTCAATTTATAATAGCATCAGGAAGAATAAAATACTTGGGAATTAATTTAATAAAAGAAAAGAAAGAATTATATGATGAAAACTACAAAGCATCATTTAAAAAAATTAAAGAAGACCTAAATTAATTGAAACACATCCTAGGCACCTGCCTGCCTGCCTCTGGGTGAGCTATTTTTAAGAAGCCCCCCCCCCCCCCCCGCCCACAGCAGAGAAGAGTCAAGACTGCAGAGGAATAGCAGACTGAGATGACATCAGGTCGCAGGAGATCAGCTAGATAGTTATCAAACCATTCCGAACAGCTACAAATCCAACAGGAGATTGAAAAGAAGAAAAGCAGCAATTCTAGAGATGGAAAACTGACCACTTTCTGGAAGGTAAGAAAGGAGAAATTGAAAGGGGTCCTCTAAGCAAAGAGAGACCCTAAAAGTAGTAGACCAGAAAGGAACAGAGACAATATACAGTAACAGTCACCTTACACACAATACAATGGCACTAAATTCATCTCTCTCAGTAGTTACCCTGGATGTAAATGGGCTAAATGCCCCAATCAAAAGACACAGGGTATCAGAATGGATTAAAAAAACAAAACCCATCGATATGCTGTCCACAAGAAACTCAGTTTAGACCCAAAGACACCTCCAGATTTAAAGTGAGGGGGTGGAAAACCATTTACCATGCTAATGGACATCAGAAGAAAGCTGGGGTGGCAATCTTTATATCAGAAAAATTGGATTTTAAGCCAAAGACTATAATAAGAGAGGAGGAAGGACACTATATCATCCTCAAAGGGTCTGTCCAACAAGAAGATCTAACAATTTTAAATATCTATGCCCCTAACATGGGAGCAGCTAATTATATAAACCAATTAATAATGAAATCAAAGAAACACATTGACAATAATACAATAACAGTAGAGGGCTTTAACATCCCCCTCACTGAAATAGACCAATCATCCAAGCAAAAGATCAACAAGGAGATAAAGGCCTTAAATGACACACTGGACCAGATGAACATCACAGATATATTCAGAACATTCCCTCCCAAAGCAACAGAATACACATTCTTCTCTAGTGCACATGGAACAGTCTCCAGAATAGATCATGTCCTGGGTCAAAATCAGGTCTCAACCAATACAAAAAGATTGGGATCATTCCCTGCATATTTTCAGGCCACAGTGCTCTGAAGCTAGAACTCAATCACAAGAGGAAAGTTGGAAAGAATTCAAATACATGGATGCTAAAGAACATCCCACTGAAACACATCCTATTTTAATGGATTGGAAGATGGAAGACTTAATATTGTCAAGATGGCAATCCTTCCCTAACAGATCTACAGACTCAACATAATCTCTTTTATAATCCCAGCTACCTTGTATTGAAGACACTGACAACCTGATGATACTTAGACTCATATGGAAATGCAAAGGACACAAAACAGTCAAAATAAGCTTGAGAAGGAACAAATGCTTTTCAATTTCAAAACTTCCTACAAAACCACAGCAATCAAAACAATGTGGTATTGGCATAAAGCTAAATATATAGATCAATGGAATAAATAAACCAATAAATCTGGTTTATACATTAGGAAAAAACCTATATATCTATGGCCAACTGATTTTTGACTAGAGTGCCAATACTATCCATTGGGGAAAGAATCGTTTCTTTAGGATCCTGCACACCTGGATATTCACACACACAAAAATAAAACTGGACCTCCTGCCACACATATACAGAAATCAACTGAAAATGGACCAATGACCTGAAGAGCTAAAACCATGAAACTCTTAGAAGAAAATCTAAGGGTAACTCTTCATGACCTCAGATTTGGCAACGGATTCTTAGATATGACTCCAAGGACATGAACAACAAAAGAAAAGATTTATAAACTGGATGTCATCAAAATTAAAATCTTTTGTCCATCAGGGACATTATCAAGAAAGTGAAAGACAACCTACAGAATGGGATAAAATATTTGTAAATCGTATATCAAATAAAAGTCTAGAATGTGCAATAAAGTCACTCCTACAACTCAACAATAAAAGGACAAGCAACCTAAGTTAAAAATGGGCAAAGGGCTTGAACAGACATGGTCCGAAAGGAGACAGATGATTAGCCAACATTCACGTGAAAAGATGCCGACATCATTAGGCAATGAGGAAATGCAAATTGAAACCACAACAAGATACCACTTCATCCCCACTAGGATGGCTGTAATCAGAAAGATAGATAATAACAAGTGTTGGCAATGATGTGGAGAAATTGGGAGCGTCATGCATTGCTAGTGGGTAAATAACGTGGTGTGGCCACTTTGAAAAACTGCCAAAGCATTTCCTCAAAAGGTGAACATGGAGTTGCCATGTGACCCAGCAATTCCACTCCTAGGTATGTACTTATGAAAAATCAAGACATATGTCCACACAAAAACCATACATAAATGCTTATAGGAGCATTATTTATAATAGCTAAAAAGTAGAAATAATCCAGAAGTCCATCAACAGATAAATGGATCAACAAAATGTACAATGAAATATGTTTAGAATAAGAAGGAATGAGCTATTGATATATGCTACAGCATGGAGGAACATTGAAAACAGTACTCTACGTGAAAGAAGCCAGATATTATAGCTCACATGTTAGATGATAACATTTCTATGAAATCTTTTCTTTTTGCAGAAACTGACAAAGTTCCAACTTTGTTCTTTTTCAAGATTATTTTGGCTATCTTGGGGTCCTTTGCATTTCCATGTGAGTTTTAGGATCATCAGCTTGTCCATTCTGCAAATTCAATAGGTTTCATAGAAACGAATGCAATTTTGCTAACAGGCAAATCTATAGAGACAGAAAGTAGATTCGTGCTTATCAGGACTCAGAGAATTGTCAGAGGGGAATAGAAAATGACTGCTAATGGGCATAGGATTTCCTGTTGGGGTAGTGAAAATATTCTCAAAATAGAAATGGTAATGGTTGCACAACTCTGTGAATGTGCTTAAAAACCACTAAATTGTAGATTTTAAATGGGTGAAATTTATGGTATATGAATTATATTTCAATAAAGCTGTCACTTTTAACATCCCATTCTGGAAAATTGGGATGGTATAGTTATATTCACTTTTTCGTTTTAGCTCACCCAATCTGTAGTAACATGCTTTGAACACAGAGGTACCAAAATATATATATATTTAGGTGAGTGCGTATAATATTGCATTGTTCACAAATTGCTCCAAATATTAGTTGAAGTTTCTCAAGTGGGTCAAACTCCTTGAGGCAAAGCCCATGTCTTACATGTCCTGAACATGCAACACACCTAGACATGGCATCGTGATTACATTGAGCCTGGAGATAATCCCACCCATGGAGGGTAGAAGTGCTCCATACCTTGATGACCTATGACATGACATGACTATTTAGAAGGCAACACTTGTGCACAGTGGGTAAAAGGAAGAAATCTGAAGTCAGAATTTCTAGGTGTAAATCCAACCTCTATGGCTTAATAATATGACCCTGGAGGAATGAGTTAACCTCTGTGAGCCTTTGTTTCCTCACCTGCAAGGACGGGATTAATAATCGTAACAATCTTTAAAGGCTGTGTGAGGGTTAGATGCGGCACGATGTGTAAAGCGCCTACATGGCCTGTAAAAAAGTGCTTATTATTCATTCATTTAGCTGCTTAACATTCAACGCACACTGATTTTAATTCTCTGCCTCCAAAGGGCAGAAGTAGAAGGAAGCCCTGGAAATGAAGCAATACAGTGGAGTCCTCTGGTGTTCTAAGGACATCCAAAAGGCACAAGAGGGATTCCCAGGGGCTGAAAGACACTGAGTTGCAGGGGACAGGGCAGGGATACAAGGTATCAGGAAAAGTTTCATGGAAGAAGTACCACTAGAATACAGTGTTTACGTATTTCTTTAAAAAAAAAAAAATTCATTCCCCAGGTTGAGGGCAATAAGATATTCCAAATGGAGGGGGTGATGAGGGGAAAGCATCATTTGTTTAGGGAGCTGTGATTAGCTCAGCACAATAGGAACACACCTGAGGTGATGCACAGAAAAGTCTAGAGAAACAAGAGGCTAATCACAGAAAGCATTGTTTTCCCCTTTCCCTGGGCCAGACTGAATCACCTGGCATATGGGAATCTTCCTCCCCACTCCAGCAAAGCCATTTTCTTTGGTTGATTTTGTTTCTAAAGGCCACAGAGCAAAACTGGGGAAGGACTGAACCTTTTGAATAGTTCCAAGGTATCCTAGTAATTTTAATGTTGACAAAGCCAATAATTTATTGGTGAGCCATCACTGAGCACCCAGAGGCTACAGGACAGTTACTAGGAGTGACCCGTGTCCTTAATAAATGCAGTTACTCTTTGCATGAGCCCAGTTTCCCTGGCGTGCTCCCAGCATGCGTTATTCTCACACTGGGCACCAGAAGGACTAAAACAAGATGGCAGCTCCCAGAGGAATACCCTCAATTACCCACAAGTATCTGGGCATAAACTCTCATCATAGGTGATTATGGCCACGGGTTAATCTAGTGGTTCCTCCTAATTAATAGCCTGGAGTATTGAAGAAGCCAGAAGTGACCACAACACTCTGAGTTTTTGGAAAAGCCCAGCTGGCTGAGTGTCAGCCTTCCATTAGACCAAACCTTGGTGTGTTGTTTAACCACATCACCCTTTCCTGGAATCTAGCCCTTTGGCTGACACTCTTCTGTGGAGACAGAGTGTCCCTCTTGTGGCTCCGAAATATCATTTAGGCTTTTCTTCTGCCTCAGCATTCCCATTTCTCATTCTTTCAGCTTCTTCCAATCCATTCTTCTCTTCTCTTGGGCATATGCTCAGTCTTTCCTCACTCGTTTCTTCAGATTGTATTCTCCCAAGTTGTCTTATTTTTTTCTTCTCCTTCAAAAGACCTGACATCCATTTCTTTTCCCTGCTCCTTGATTTCTCAACTTCTCTCTCTTCCCCTCTGCCCTCCTCCCTCTTCTCCCACTCCCTTTCTTTTGCTTTTTACTTGGCCTCAGATGAAAACAAAAACATTAATCATATTGTGTGTTTCATGACTTGCTCAGGAGGTTCTTTTGTTTGGCTCATTTTTTTTTCTAATTACTTGTTTTTATGTAATAAGAACTAAAGAATCTATCATTGAAACAAAAAGGGGGAATCACAACAATATCCTACAGGAAACGATTTTGTAACCCATTACGCACCCCCTGGCTACCCCAACCAAGGTAGCTACCATGCAGAATCCAGGGCATTGTTCCTTCCTTTCTTTTTATACTGATTCATTGTATCTGTGTGTAGTGTTAAAAAAATTCATTCTAGGTTTTTAAGTTTATGAAAAGATTAGTTTTACTACTTTTTAAAGTTAATGAAAAGATTTTTTCTTTGTTTTAGCTATATTTTACAGACTTTTTTTATCTTGAAATAAGTTTGAACTTACAGAAATGTTTCATAGATCATACACAAATTTCATATAGACTTACTGATATATAGTTTATATCTCTCCATGGAGAGAGGGTTATAATTTTCAAAATCATTTGAAAATAGGTTTCCTATATCTTGCCTCTTTTCCCCCTTAATACATCACTGTGTATTTCCTAAGTACAGGATGTTCTCCAAGTAACCACAAATGAGGAAAGTCAACATTAATACCACACTTATACACTTGTATCTTATCAACATTTTTAACTTTTGTCCATTGTCTCAATATTAACATTTACAGCAATTTTTTTCAGTATGAGGTCTGGTCCAGAATCACACCTTGTGTTCAGTTATTGTGTCTCTTTAGTCCTCTTGAATCTGAAAATTTCTTGTGCTTTTCTTTGCTCTTCATGACAGTAGTATATACCTGGGATTTTATTAATGTCCCTCAATTTGGATTCTTCTAATGTTCCCTTTTGATTGCATTCAAGTTATTCATTTTTGGTAGAGATGCCATGGAAGTGATGCTATGTGTCATCTTAGTAAATCAGAGCCAGAGGCCCCTCATTGGTAATATTTGCTTTGATCCCTTGGTTACATTCCTGCCTGGCATCTCCAGACAGTATGTTTATATGTGTTTTGAGGAAATTATTCTTTCACTTAATGCTACATTGCTAAGATTTATCTATACTGTTGCATGTGACCCCCACCCTCTCTCTTTCCCACACCAACCCACAGACACAAACACACCTATCTATACACACACACACAACACATACACATGCACATACATTTTCTTCCTGTCTTTCGTTTTCCAGCCACGTTCTTACTCAGAATCAGTTTGGAATTATACAACTCCTAGCTGAAGTACATTACCTTCTTTTGTTCAGTTACTTACAGACTAAATCTCCAGAGATTGGCATAAAGGTGCCAAAAATATGTGTCATTATGAAAATAGGTGGCTTAGCAAAGAAGCAGACACCAAAAAGAGCAAAAAGGGATCCTTCAAAAAAAAGGGGGAGGGAGGTGTGAAAGGTGAAATCCTTCACCTTTCACTCATTCGACCAACCAATCTATTGACATTTATTAACTGAGTAACTCTTGTGTCCCCAGCCCCACACCTGACTAGATGGGAGCATATAAAACCACAAGGGGCTTAGAAACCCAATGCTCCCCTCTATCAGCAATGCACCTGAGGACACCTCTCTCGTGCTTCAAGGCACAGCTCAAATGTGACCTCCTTAAGCTACCCTAAGTACCCAGTCGAGTACCTCCTATTTTTCAAGCACAGTGTTAACACGTTTTCCTCACAGTAGCTCTGGAAGGTAGATTTCGTTTCTCCAATGAATAGACTGAGACTCAATGTTTTCAATGACTTGGAAACTGTCACACAGCTGTTGCAGAGTCAGAATATGTGCCCAAACCTGACTTCAAAGTTGATTCGTCTTTTCACTGTTCAACAGTGAGTCCTAAGAGAGTCAGTACTTTTTCCATAAAATTCTGGTAACATCTTCCTTAAGCTCAAATACCATGGTTATTACTCTGTATCATAGTTATCTTCACATCGCTCCCATGTGATGGATTTTTGAGCTACTCAAGCATAAGAATAAAGTCATGCTTATTTTTGAGTCCCCAGAATTCAACAGAGTAACTGCAAATACAGTCTTCATTATTCAGATTCCATATTTGAGAATTTGCTGACATTCATTCGTCATCCCAAAATCAGTATTAAGGGCATTTTTGTGGACATGCGCATGTGCAGAGGATGAAAACTTGGAGTGACCCCACGTGCCCATTCCAAGCTGAGGTCCAAAGGCACTTCCTTGCCTTCTTGTTGCAGTTCTCAGATTGTAAATGAGTTTCCTTCTCATGGTCTATATAGTGCCAATTTTTTTAAACAATTTTGTACCTTTTTTTGGTGGCTTCACTGTTTAAAATGGCCCACAAGCATAAAACTGAAGTGCTGCCCAGTATTCCTAACCATGAGAAGGCTGGGATGGGTCTTCCAGAGAAAATATGTGTGTTAGATAAGCTTCCTTCAGGCATGAGTTATAGTACTATTGGCTGTGAGTTCAATGTTATTAAGTCAACAGTATGTATTAAATAAGGTGTCCTTACACAAAAACATATATAAAACAAGTTATGTTTTGATTGGTTTACAAAAACAATGTGCCCAAAGACTGGTATTTTCCCGTAGAAGCAATGATTTCGTACTGCTAATTCACTCTTCGCGGTAACTCTGTAGAACATGATGACCGTGACTAATAAGAATCAACTATAGTAGGTCGTAAATAAGTGTATTTTAAAAAAGGAAGAAAAGAAGACATCCATTGGAGAAATGACACGAACAGATGAAAAGTTGCTTCGTGAACCCACCTGAAACCAAAATGATATAATGAGAGAATTTTGTATTGATATAGTAAAGAAGTGTCAGACTGTGTAGTATAGGCAGAAAATTGATTATTATATAATAAGGAGAACACGCAAAAGGGAAGGGGTAATAAATGTAAATTTCCAGTGAATGGAAAGAAAATGTTCTGTGACAATTTCTTTTCCAAAAGAATGAATATTTATTATACAAATTCAAGCGTTTCTGGTTGCCCTGAATTTAACACCCCATAGTTAAGAGCTTTTCCCTTTGTATCTCATTGAGCACATTAAAAATCTGTATGTTTTTTTTTTTATTTTATTTATTTATTTGATGGATAGAGATCACAAGTAGGCAGACAGGCAGGCACAGAGAGAGGGGGAGGCAGGCTCCCTGCCGAGCAGAGAGCCCAATGCGGGGCTCGATCCCAGGACCCCGGGATCATGACCTGAGCTGAAGGCAGAGGCTTTAACCCACTGAGCCACCCAGGCGCCCCAAAAATCTGTATGTTTTACGTCTGCAAAAATATAATGGCATCACGTTTTTTGAAACACAGAAGTTTTCCAGAGCTCACTATAACTCTTCCGATTTTTTTTATTATTAAATATTTTCTTACTAAATAACACAGCATGACTGGGTCCACTTTTAAAGAAAAGTGCACTGGAATACTTATCTCCAAACTCTTCATAAAGCAAAGGAAGAAGAATTCGTTTGATCTTTATACCGACTTTATAGAGCAGATTCTACACTGTGGAATGATGGGAAAGGGCCTGACCTGCCAGTTTCTTATCCATATGATTGTGGTAAAAGCAGACATAACATTATGGCTCAAACAGAACAAAGATGAGCTTACAAAGTACATGGTATAAATAATTCCAAAGCTTTGGGACACAGATCTCTTTTTTCAAGACACGAATCTCATGTAACCATAATCATGATTGGTGGTGGGGAATTTTAAAAACAGAGTCTTCCCTAAGCCCTCCAGACTTAGTTATACCACAGCTAAATCAGGTGATTCCAACACATGATTCACATCCCACAAAAAATGAAATGTTTACAAAAATAAGACTCCCAAAGGACAAAGTAGCCTTTTCTCGAATCCATTCAAATTTTTAAGTCAATCTTCCTCTGTTTTGTTTGACATAACTACCATGTTTCCTATTCTAAAATAAGAGGTTGATGCACACACAGAGGTCTGACACAGTTTAAATGCAACTTTGTCTTAGTACATGGAGGTCAGGAACCAAGTCTATTGGTATAGTGATCTATACATGCATGTATTTTTTATTATGGAAATCTTCGACCACACACAAACACGGTAGGAGGAATAGTAAAACCAACTCCCATGTTCCTGGGCTGTCCCATGTATCACGCAACTCTATTCTTAAACACAAAGAAAAGATTATAGAGCATCCGACTTTGTTCCGTGTGCACCTGCAGCAAAGCATAACA
This sequence comes from Taxidea taxus jeffersonii, assembly GCA_003697995.1. Lineage (NCBI taxonomy): Eukaryota > Metazoa > Chordata > Mammalia > Carnivora > Mustelidae > Taxidea > Taxidea taxus. The sequence continues at coordinate 15,870 of RCUC01137650.1, read as the reverse complement.
GCACCACCAAGACCGAATGCTTTGCAGAACGTGAGCTGTTTCCCTTGCAAACACATTGAATTTCAACCTGAAATGCCCAGTGGAGTGGCTATATAGGCTAGTTTTCCTAAATCCCTTGTATAATAAAAATTGATGAGTATAAAAATCTGATTTCCAAAACAGAAATTTTTTATTTTGACAAAATTACGCATTTTCGTTTTATAAAATTGGCAAATACAATCACATAAATGAACATGTGGTTGGATATTTTATGATATTATTAAATAATTATTCATTTCTTTGGTCTGATAATAGTGTTATGATTCGGTAGGATTATTTATTTTTAGGAGACTCATAATAAGGCATTTAAGGGAGAAATGTTATAATATCTGTAACTTGCTTTCAAATGTTCAGCTACTGTATCTGTGTGTGTGTGTGTAAGTAAATCCAGAATTGACCAACTTTTTCTGTAAAAGACAAGATAATAAATGTTTTAGGCTTTGCAGGGGCACCTGGGTGGCTCAGTGGGTTAAAGCCTCTGCCTTCGGCTCAGGTCATGATCCCAGGGTTCTGGGATCGAGCCCTGCCGAGCACAGAGCCTGCTTCCCTTCCTCTCTCTCTCTTCCTGCCTCTCTGCCTACTTGTGATCTCTGTCTGTCAAATAAATGAATAAAATCTTTAAAAAAAAATGTTTTAGGCTTTGCAGATCAAGAAACAAAATCAAGGACATTTTGTAGATTAACTATGTAGCCAGTTAAAATGTTGCTACTTTTAAAAATGTTATTTATTTATTTGAAAAAGAGAGAGAGAACACAAGTGGGAGAGGAAGGAGGGGAGAGGCAGAAGGAGTAGTAGACTCCCCACTGAGCAGGGAGCCTGATGCAGGCCTCTATCCCAGGACCCTGGGATCATGACCTGAGCAGAGGCATTCGCTTAACTAAGCCACCCAGGTGCCCCAAAAATGTTGCTACCTAAAAACATAAAAAACTAGGGCACCTGAGTGGCTCAGTTGGTCGGGTGACTGCCTTCAGCTCAGGTCATGATCCTGGGGTCATGGGATCGAGTCCCACATCGGGCTCCCTGCTCAGTTGAGAGCCTGCTTCTCCCTCTCTCTCTCTCTGCTGCTCCTCCCCCTGCCTGTGCTCCCTCTCTTGCTCTCTGTCAAATAAATAAATAAAATCTTTTAATAAATAAATAAATAACTTTAACTCAGGGTTGTGCAAAACAGGTGATGAATCAGATTTGACCATGGCCATAGTTTGCCAACTCTATGTAACAGAGAGATACATTGATGATAAATAGAGGATAAGTAGGTAGGTAGGTAGACAGATAGATATTAGGCAAATGTAGGAAGCGATTAACATTTGTTGACTCTTAGTAGAGAGTACACGGCTGTTCTCTGTATTAGTCTTTCAAGTTCCTTTATGTTTGAGTATTTCCATACTAAAAAGTTGGGGGAAACGCAAATACATTAAAAAAAATAATTAAAATAAATACCAGCCATCATACAAGCACCTGGATATCAATACCATCAATAATATCCTGGTCAAGTGGCTTTTATTTTTAATTCCTGGAGTGTGTGGAATATGTGCTTTTCCCAAAGATAATGAGATCCTACCCATATACAGTTTTATAGCTTGCCGTTTCACTTCACATTTTTTCATGAGCATTTCATGTGTTGTCATCATATTAATGGACTCCTAATATCTTATTGAAAAAGTTTTTTAGACCTCTTAATTATTTTCCAATTTTTGAACATCTATTTCCAACTTCACCACATAAGGAAAAATTTCTTAGTATGGTTTTAATCTATTAATGTATTTCCTCCGTAAGAAAAGACTTTCAGTAATCATGAGTGCAAATAAAGCAATGTTATTGTGCATGTGTGTTTGTTTCATGGAGGAGAAGAAGAGGAGGTGATAAAAATTGACAGTTAATATTGCTGGGAAAAAACCCATCCCTTCGAATCCTTGTAAATTCATCACCATAGAGGATAAACTGGGAGGCACCTGGCTGGCCCAGTTGGCAGAACACAAGACTCTTGATCTCAGAGTCATGAGTTTGAGTCCCATGTTGGGAGTGGAGCCTACTTATTTATTTAAAAAAAAAAAAAGGATAAATTGAGTAAGGTGAATAAGAAAAATGGAGAATTTTTTTTATTTTGGTAAAATATACATAACATAAACTTTACCATTTTAACTAATTTTAATCATACCATTCAATTGGTATAAGTCCACCAGGGGCTGTGCAACCATCACCACCATCCATCTCCAGACCCTTATCAGCTTCCCAAACAGAAATTGTCCCCATTAAGTCATGGCGCCCCCATTAGCCCTCTCTCCAGCCTCACTCAACCTCGATTCTACTTACTGTCTCTATGAACTTGCTTATTCTAGGTACCTCATTATAAGTGAAATTACATTTGTCCTTTTGTATTTTGCTTATCTCATTAGTATAATTTTTTTAAAGATTTTTATTATTTATTTATTTGTCAGATAGAGAGAGAGCACAGGAGCGAGCACAGGCAGTCAGAGTGTCAGGCAGAGGCAGAGGGAGAAGCAGGCTCCCTGCCGAGCAAGGAGTCCAATGTGGGACTCGATCCCAGGACGCTGGGATCATGACCTGAGCCGAAGGCAGCTGCTTAACCAACTGAGCCACCCAGGCGTCCCTAGTATAATGTTTTTGAGCTTCATCCACAGTGTAGCCTCAGAATTTCATGCCTTTTTAAGGCTCCCTATCCTTCATTCCACTGTATGGATATACCACACTATGCTTATCCATTCATATCTCAGTGAACGCTTGAGCTGTTTCATCCATTGTGAACAGTGCTGCTATGAACACGGGTGTAGACCTGTTTCCATCTCTGCTGTCAACTATTTTAGGTGTGTACCTAGAAGTGGAATGACGGGATCATATACAGCAAGTGAATGTTCGTCTAACTTCGCAAAGAACCACCAAACGTTTTTTCAAACAACAAGATTTGACCATAGACGTTGGGCACTAGGGATTATTTTTCTTCTCATGGTTTCTTTGTTGACTTGCTGGCCCACGAGGTCAATCCTGATCTGGCCCTGGTACCTGTCATCCTCATCTCTTACCTGATGCCTGTCCCTCACTTTATTCAAGACTCACAGGCTGCTTGTTGATCTCTGATTCCTCAGGCACACTCCCTGCGCCCAGAACATTTTCCGCAGATACACACAGGGTCCAAGCCTCCCTTCCTCTGGTGTCTCCTCCAGTGTCAGCTCCTTGGAGAGGCCGCCTACCCTGAGCACCCTATGTAAAGTAACTGTGCCCCATCACTCTCTATCCTAACTTCCTACTGCTCATCATTACTCAACCTAGAGAATGTTTCTATGCCTTTGTTGGTCTCCCCAGCAGGATGTAAGCTTCAGGAGGGCAGGAAATGTGTCTGCAATATTCACTGCTATGTTTATACTTAGTTAACTGTTCAATCGAATATGTGTTTAATGATGGAATGAGTGAATACCAGACTGGAGCCCATGAATGAATACTTGAGACTTGGCCTTGATCTGCCAGAAAGATAGAGATCTTCTTTTTTTAAAAGATTTTGTTTAGGGACGCCTGGGTGGCTCAGTTGGTTAAGCAGCTGCCTTCAGCTCAGGTCATGATCCCAGCGTCCTGGGATCGAGTCCCACATCGGGCTCCTTACTCAGCAGGGAGCCTGCTTCTCCCTCTGCCTCTGTCTACCACTCTGCCTGAGCTCGCGCTTTCTCTCTCTCAAAAATAAATAAAAAATATATTAAAAAAAAAAAAAAGATTTTGTTTAATGATTAATTTGACAGAAAGAGAGAGAGATCATAAGTAGGCAGAGAGGCAGGCAGAGAGAGAGGGAAAAGAGGCTCCCTGCCAAGCAGAGAGCTGGATGTGGGGCTCAATCCCAGGATCCTGAGATCATGACCTGAGCCAAAGGCAGAAGCTTAACCAACTGAGCCACCCCCATGCCCAAGATAGAGATCTCATCTGAGACTTCTTCAATCCACATATTTGGTATATATACTATAATTTTGATGATGCTACATGGTAATTCCTCCTGCACACCTACTATGTGTATGAGTTAAACCTCACATTTTGTGATGACGTCCTTTGTCCTCTGGTTTTTGTTTCAAAAAATTATAAAGCCTGGTGGACAAGTTATACAGAGTAATATAATGACCACCATATTCCTTCCACTGAGGTTCGCCAAATGCCAACAGTTCAACACATTTGCTTTACTGCTCCCCCATATATTTATTATTTTTATTGTCATTCTGAGAATCTTGATGACATGACTCTTAAATTTCTTACTCAAACATTTGAAAACCATTACAGAGCTGGCTTCCTTAGGGTTTCTAATTTTCACATTAAATGTCCTCTAAAGGACGCCTGGGTGGCTCAGCCGGTTACCGTCTGCCTTCAGCTCAGGTCATGATCGCAGAATCCTGGGATCAAGTCCCACATCAGGTTCCTTGATCTGCAGGGAGCCTGCTTCTCCTTCTGCCTGCTATAGACCAAATGTTTGTGTCCCCCCACAATTCATATACTGAAACCAATGTGATCAATGGTAGTAGGAGGCCAGGGCCTTCTCGAGGGGCTTTGGTCTGCCTGCAGCTCCCACTGCTTGTGCTCTCTCGCTCGCTCGCTCGCTCTCTCTCTGACAAATAAATAAATAAAATCTTCTAAAAATTTTTTTAAATGTCCTCTGAGATCTAACTGATCTTGGTGGCAGGAGAAAGTGCAAAAAGTACACATGTACAAATCCGGGAGCTATCTTTAAAGACAACTTCTTCACCTTGTCAACCCAAAGTTACATCATGTATTAGGAGCTAGATTTAATCGGTCTCTAAAGCTCCTCTCACCCTGTGAAGACACGACATGAAGATAGAAAGAGATCCCCAAATACATTTTACTGAAAGAGGCATGTGACACGCTGGAGTGTCGCCGTCACCCCTGGATCGCGTGAGGCTCCAGCGGACAGATGCTCATCCCAGCACGGTGGAGAAACGCACCGAAGCCTCTTGGGCCTTTTCTCCCCTTTAACTCTACTGCCATCTAGAGTCGAGAAAAAAGAATTCTGGGCTCTGCGAAAAAGAGAAGGGGGGTGTGTCCTATTTGTTGACTCATCTGGATTCAAAGCCTGTCCTGCTGCAGAATAAACTGTTTTATTACAAAATAAACTACGTGCTCTTTTTGCTTTGCTTTGGATTAAGAACTTCTAAGAAAAAAATATACTTTAAAGATTCGACTGTATTTCGCACTATCCTGAAAACAGGCTAAGCCACAAGGCTTGCTTTCCCAGGTGAAAACCTCCATTTGTTCTCATGAATGTTCCTACCTCTTCCCTTCTCACTGTGAGCACACAGTCAGGTCTTCAGTGGGGCATTTTCCTTCTTCCTAGTGGGAGAGGGAGGAGAAAAGAGGCGTACACACGCCGGCTCCGCACCCTTTCCGGGACCTCGCTAACCTCCACCGTCAGGGACCACTGGCCTGCTTGTTCCACTTGGTGTCCACTCTGCTGGGATGGAAGCTTCTGGAGCGCAGAGGTGTTTACTGCCCCCGGCCCCCCTTTTTGTTCACTGATGTATCCCAAGTGTCTAGAGCAATGCCTGGCATGCACATGACACACACTTGATAAGTGTACATCGAATGAATGAAGGAATGACTGGGGGCACTCAAGAAATGGACGGGAGGATGCATTTGCAACATCTGCGTTGCTTGGTGACTGTGATCCCTTTTCTCCTGGGCAGACCACATTTCCACCTGGTTTTGAATATATATTTCTTGCTATAGACCAAATGTTTGTGTCCCCCCACAATTCATATACTGAAACCAATGTGATCAATGGTAGTAGGAGGGCAGGGCCTTCTCTTGGTCATGAGAGTGGGGTCCTCATGCATGGGATTAGCACCCCTGGAAAAGAGGCCTGACAGAGCTCCCTCACCTCTTCCTCCCTGTGAGGACACAGTAAGAAATCTGTGACCTGGAACAGGGCCCTCACCCAAACATGCTGTCCCCCTGACTTCAGATTTCCAGCCTCAAGGACTGTGAGAAACAAATCTCTACTGTGTTTCAGTCATCCAGTTGGTGATATGTGGTTCCAGTGGCCTAGAAGGATGAAAACACACCCCTTCTGAGGAGACAAACATTTCTTACAAGTCACTGACTCTATTTCCACTCCCAACATGGCTCCTGAGAGTTAAATTCTGACATCCAAAACAGGGTTATCAATAGGAACTGTATAATGCTGGAATCAAATCACTTAAAAACAAAAAAAAACAGGGGCACCTGGGTGGCTCAGTGGGTTAAAGCCTCTGCCTTCAGCTCAGGTCATGATCCCAGGGTCCTGGGATCGAGCCCCACATCAGACTCTCTGCTCAGCAGGGAGCCTGCTTCCCTTCCTCACTCTCTGCCTACTTGTAATCTCTCTCTGTCAAATAAATAAATAAAAATTAAAAAAAAACAAAAACAAAAAACAACATCCACAAAGCATATGTTAACTGTACTGGAACTTAAATTTTAATTTAATTTCAAAGAACAGAAAAGAAGAATGCAAACTAGAGAAGATAGAGATGCTCATGTCAGGCTAAATCTTAGAATGTCCTGGAGCAAGTAAAACAAGTTATAAAAGATGTTTTGCTTTCTTTCTATTTAATAATCTCCATTTAAAATCTCTCCTTTCCCTACTTTTTTCTCCTTGTAAATTATACTACATGTTTTCATATCTTTCCAATCCCTGGCTCAGTTAGGGTGATAAGTAAATGTTTAAACCCTGATTATTGGTACTCTGAAGACCATCAGAACTCTGAAAAGCTCATTTCAAAAGTTATTTGGGAGTTAGAAGATGGTGTGAAAAGATATCAAAATCTTTAAGAAAGGGAGGGACAAAGGAAATGCTTAAGGAACATGGTTTCCCCCCAAAATTCAGAAAGTCTCTGTGCTGCTGGTACACTCAGTTACAGGAAGGGGAAGCATTAGAGAAAGCTCAACTCACTACTCAAAAATCAACAAGAAAGGACTTTTTCAAGTATCTCGTGGACCCAAGTCAGTTCGCTCTGGATGAGATACAAAGGCTGATTTGGAAACCCCGCCCTGAGACACACTTGTAAAAGGGGTTCTCCAGGGGTTCACGCAAATCTTCTCGGCAGCCTGACAGGAGCGCGGCTTTCAGATCACACAGCATAATCTTGCCAGCGCTCACACCTTTGTTACCGGAATATGTCCTCCCAGGATGTCAGTGCTGTAGACGGGACCAGGTGTTATCCTTGTACGGTTTTGTGGCTTTTAAGTAGGGAAACTGAGTTCATCTTATTTTCCCTCTCTCCGCCTGAGCCTCCCCAGTTCATGGATATGACTGCGAGGCCCGCACAGGGCCAGGGGACTCTCCCGCCTTCCACCAGACCGTCGTTCTGTGTCCTGCAGTGAATTTTATGTCTCTGCAAATGGTAGCAGGTAAATGCAGCAGGAACCCTAGATCTCCAATGAGGACTTCTAAATGGTTCGGTGGAAACAGCCTGTGGCAATGATCACAGCTGGGTCATCATCTGTGTGACCACCGGCAAGTTAACTCAGCTCTCTGGGCTTTAGATTCCGCATTAGTAAAGTGATCCTGTAGGTCTGTGTGGTCTTTAAGGCAGTGGATTCTGGACGATGAGTCCATGGGTCAGTATGGAAACGCGGAATTTAATTTTAAGCATTAATAAGAATTAGGGATTAACTCTTTACTGTATGAAATTAATTCAACATACCAACAAGTACAACCACCTACTCATCCCTCCTCTCATCCTCCAACCAGAACTGACAGAGACAGAATTAACAGAATTCACATGAAGACACAAAAGACAACTTTATTAGGGGATTGGACAAGTGCCACATGCCCCACAGAGTAAGAGGGAATCTTACAAAATCAGACAAGGGAACACCAGCGGGCCTCTCTCGAGTTGGATTTGACAACTACGCCCGGTGCCTGTCACCCAGAGGGCAGCCTATGAGTTAGCGCCTCTTCCAGCTGGAGGAGGCGGGGCCTGTACTCACTGTCCCCACCCCTGATGACTGCTTGGGGGAGGTGCTGTGAAGTGGACAGCTCAGCTATTGCTCCAGAAAGCCCCAAAGCAGGTCCAAACAGAATAGTTACATACTTCAAGGCCATACACACTGTAGGCCAAAATTGGCTATGTTTCCTATTTTCCATCTCAAATGATGGTGCCCTTGATGCTCTGTATCACTCACCGAAGATCTTACCATGAATGCCAGTCAGAAGTCCAACTAGTCCAAATGCTGCAAAGCCAGGGACACCAAAAAAGCCCAAATCTTCACACGAACCCCTATCAATGACTACGTTCCCAGCGAGAGGCTGAATGTTAACCATGAAATCCTTTGACTCTGGAGGATTGAGTTCTGAAGACATTAAGTTTGATCATTTCTCTCACTCGGATTTGAAAGTAGGAGGAATGTTTTTCTCAAGTACATAATCCTGAGATTGAAACTGTCTCCTTCACAGGTGTTACAGACAGAAGATCCTGGATCTCAGTGGGACAAAAAGTGCTTTCAGGAGCAAGCCAGAGATACCTCTGCTCACGCACGGACATCTTCCAGTAGGATGGATCCTGACAGAAGAGTCATTGAGATGATTCTAGGAATTGACTGGGCCTCCTGTATCTCTCTCTCCATTGCTCTAACTCTGCTTCTCAGCTCACGTAAAGAATTTAATTCTACATCTTCCACTCCACAGGCTGTGTGCTCCAGAAGATGCTAGGACTGTCCAGGCATTTTTAAACCATTCCCAGAACGATTGGTGCAATGAGGAGCAGCTGCACTGGGGGGGTCTGATCCAAGTTCCTGTAGACAATGATTGGTTAAATACATATAATCAATGTTAGTCATCCTTAAAAGGGGAAGAAATTCTGTCACATCTTACATGGATCAGCCTTGAGACATTATGCTAAGTGAAAGAAGGTGGGCACACACACGAAATAAGTAAATAAATACTGTGTGATTCCATTTATATGTGATTGCCTGGAAGGCTGAAATGCATGGAGACAGAAAGTGGTTGCCAGGAACCAAAAGAAAGATTAGGAATTACTGTTCCACAGGTACAGAGTTCTGGCTGGGGAAGATGAAAAATTGTAGAGATGGATGGCGGTGAGCAGAGCCCAACAATGTAAAGGTACTTAATACCCACTGAACTGTACATTTAAAATTATGATGAAGATTGTCAATTTTGTGTTATGTATATTTTATCACAACATTTGGCCTGAGTGTAGAACTAAGAACACCTGTCTAGGATTCTCTCCAACCCTTAGCTACCCAGCAATGGGAGATATAACCAAACCACCAGGATATCCTGAGGTTTTCTTAGTAAATTCCACAGCCTACCCAGCCCTCCTGCACTCCCCACTTTGGTCCAGGGAAGAAAGCTCTTCCTCCAACAGGTCCATCTCTAGGCCACGCTGGAAGGAGAGCTTCCACTCCACGTTCTTGCAATCTGAAAAGGAGAGAAGCACCGAATCTGACTGGTGAGAGCTGACATTCACAAGCCTGGTCCGTTGGCAGACTAGTCCCAGCTCAGAGTTCACAGCACCTGTCCTCTTTGTGTGGTCAGGCCAGCTACAGCTGGCCCAATCGCGCAGTCCAGAGCAATCTGTAATCTCTCTGTTCCACCTCCTCTGCCTGGGACCAGCTATGAGGTAGTAAGCCTTGTGGAGTGGCCTGGATGAATTCAGCTGTGGGGGAAGGAGGAGGAGGCTGCCCTCTGGACTGGACTCAGGGTGTTCTGTCCCTTTGCCTGGCCTGGGACCAAACTGACAGTTTGATCACCATTTCGGTCTCAGTGTCTTGAAACTCTTTACCTCCACCCATCTTGGGTTTTCATATGGGACTCCTTAACTGGAGAGAAATGAAAGAAAGAGAGAGGGAGGAAGGGAGTGAGAGAGAGAGAGGCAGCGTGGTGGGAGGGAGAGAGGGAGGGAGGGAGGGAGAGAGGAAGGAAAAGAGAGAAAGGAAGAGAGAGAAGGAAAGAAAGGAAGGAAGGAAGGAAGAAGTAAAGAAAAGAAAAAAGAAAAGATGAATAAGAAAAACAAAGCATGCAACACACATCACTTGGGAGAAAGCTAAATTAATGAAGAGCCTCTCAAAGCGGTGGCTTAGAACTCCAGCTCATGCAGCATCTTCAACAAGAACAATAAATTTCTAGAGAAATGACAGGACAGAGAAAAGTAGTTACAGACTCCAAGGATGGTAAACTGTGAAAAGGTAAATACATGGGAGGAAACTAATGAAGGTTTGTTTGCAGATGCCTTTGGTATCCTTGAGCTGATAAGATTCTATCTCCAGTAGAAAGAGAATTTATACCCTGCCTTTAGGCAGAGAACGGGGAGCCTTTACTGGGTTTGCTCTCTCTTAATTGCTTTCAGCTCAAAATAATTTTTGTCAAAGAGGCATATTTTGGAGTGACATATTCTGGTTTCCTTCACAGAAAAGGAGGCAGCAAAGAAATGGTAGATGATTAAAGACTTGATTCCCCCCCAAATTATCAAATGTCTTTTTAGGACAGGCATTCTTTTTTTTTTTTTTTAAGATTTATTTATCGAGCACTTGGGTTGCTCAGTCGGTTAAGAGTCTACCTTGGAGGGGGGCATCTGGGTGGCTCAGTGGTTTAAGGCCTCTGCCTTCGGCTCGGGTCATGATCCCAGGGTCCTGGGATCGATCCCCACATCGGGCTCTCTGCTCAGCAGAGAGCCTGCTTCCCCCTCTCTCTGTCTCTTCCTGCCTCTCTGCCTGCTTGTGATCTCTCTCTCTGTCAAATGAATAAATAAAATATTAAAAAAAAAAAAAGAGTCTACCTTGGGCTCAGGTCATGATCCCAGAGTCCCAGGATTGAGTCCCCCATCAGCTCCTTGATCAGCAGGGAGTCTGCTTCTCCCTCTGGCCTTACCCACTCTCGTGCTTTCTCTCTCTCATTCTCAAATAAATAAGTAAAGTATTTTTTTAAAAAGACTTAATTATCTCCTTGAGAGAGAGAACATGCATGCACACCAGTGCAGGGGTCCGGGCAGAGGGAGAGAGAATCCTCAAGCAGACACCCCGCTGAACAGGGAGCCCAACCTGGGGTTCAATGCCATGAGCCAAAGGTCATGACCTGAGCCAAAGTCAGATACCACCCAGGTGCCCCGAGACAGGCATTCTTTTTAAACATTTCCTTTCAAATTAAACATGTTTCACTTTATCCAAACTCAGTTTCTTATTTCTTTTTCATTTTGTCCAAACTGATGAAAATTTCCTAGTTGTCAGGGCACCTGGGTGGCTAAGACAATTAAGCCTCCGACTGTTGATTTCCGCTCAAGTCATGATCTCACCGTCATGAGGTGGAGCCCAGGCGGAGCCCTGCTAGGAGCCCCTCCAGGGCTCTGGTGCTCTAGGGGCAAAATCTGCCTGAGATTCTCTCTCTCCCTCTACCCCCACTCCCGCCCCACTCACACCTGCACATGCTCACACGCTCTCTCTCTAAAATAAATAAAATCTTTTAAAAAAAAGAAAGAAAGAAAATGTCCTGCTTGTCACCTGTCCACAAACCTCTACTTGAGGGACATTTGAGGAGTATTCCTCTGAAGTACTTTTTTGCTCTGAAATTCTGTGATGTTAATACTGCTGCTTCTGCTCGGTACACCCCTCCCCGAACCCCAGGAAAGAAAGGGGTTCGGAGGCTGACATGGAAACCAGGATTTAGTGCCTAATAGAATGCCTTGTATAGATAAATACTTGACAAGCAAAATAATAATAATAATAAAAAGGTCCTTTCTCCTGTGTCAGCAAACCCATGAACTTGTCCGACCTGAAGTTCCATCTGCTTATCTGAATCCAGCAACTGCCTGGACTCGGACGTTCACTGCAGAGAGACAAAAATACCAGGAGTGACACAGCCCTAAGGCACATCACACCAAAAATGATTTTGCAAAAGGGACCCAGTTTATTTTGACTTCATGAAGCTGCACGCAAACTCAGGTTTCTCTGGTTTATCGCCTTCCTGTTAGCATGTATTTATTTATTAAAGTGAAATGATTATGTCTTCCTCATTTATACACCCCAGGACTAAAGTTCAAAGGTACATGAAACTGCCTCCACTTCATGATGTTCTCCAGGTATCTGGGTTCGTCAGAACTCAAATATCTCCCTGAGAATCATTAGCTCATTCTCCCTACCATGGTACCAAGCAGAGAGGGAGAAGGAGAACTGTGTCCCCACCCAGCCCACATAAAAAGCCATTCTCTCTTTGCAAGCAACTAGTGCACTTTTCAGCTGACATGTCCTAGATTGTTCTAAAAAGAGCAGCAGCATCAGAAACTATAAGAACAGATGATTCAAAGACTCCCCATGAACTGCCTCAGCCAGCTCATAATTACACATGCAGGGCTAGGTAGGCGGAACATCTGTATTCTGAGTCACTCTATTTTCCTAGAAGGGACGATGTCACTAGCCCTCTTGCTGCGTAAAACTCTTGCGGTCTGTAAGCAGGCTCCAGAGCTGGTTCACAGTGAGCTAGATCTTGAGACTGTGACTGACCCTGTCCCCGCTTTCACACAAACTCAACATAATTTTTTTAAAGATTCATTTATTTACTTATTTATTTGAGAGAAAGAGATGAGAGAGAGAGCATGAGAGGGGGTAGGGCGAGGGCCAGAGGAAGAGGGAGAAGCAGACTCTCAGCAGAGCAGTGAGCTCTCCACCCAGGACCCCGAAATCATGACCCAAGCCAAAGGCAGACGCTTAACCAACTGAGCCACCCAGGTGCCCCAACTCAACATATTTTTAAATCACCTTAGTTAATTATTGACTGCCAGCAGCTGAGGGAGTATTTAAGTCCATATATATGTGTATATATTTTTTTAAGCTTTTGTTTGTTTATTTATTTATTTGACAAAGAGAGAGAGAGAAAGCACAAGCCAGAGGAATGGCAGAGACAGAGGGAGAAGCAGGCTCCCTGCTGAGCAAGGAGCCCAATACAGGGCTGGAGCCAGATGCAGGGCTAGACCTCAGGACCCCAGAATCATGACCTGAGCTGAAGGCAGATGTTCAACCCACTGAGCCACCCAGGAGCCCCTACGTTTTTTAAAGTAATCTCTACACCAAGTGTGGGACTGGAACTCATGATCCTGAGATCAAGAGTCACATGCTCTATCAACAGTAGCCAAGTACCCCTGTTTATAAATAAGTAAATATATATATTTTTAAGTAGGCTCCAAATCCAGCACAGAGCCCAACATGGGGCTTGAACTCACGACCCTGAAATCAAGCCCTGACCTGAAATCAAATGTCAGATGCTTAACTGAATAAACCATCCAGGTGCCTCACTAAGTCTATATTTTGAATAATGACTATGCAAAATCAATATGTGTTGCATACGCCTGTGTGTGTGTTGGGGGGGCAGAAAGAATTAAATAACCTTAAAATCCTTTCATAGGAAAGGGACGCCTGGGTGGCTCAGTTGGTTAAGTGACTGCCTTCAGCTCAGGTCATGATCCTGGAGTCCTGGGGTGGAATCCCACGGGCTCCCTGCTCAGCAGGGAGTCTGCTTCTCCCGCTGACCTCTCTCCTCTCTCTCTCATTCTTTCTCTCTCTCTCTCTCTCAAATAAATAAATAAAATCTTTTTTTGAAATTCTATAAAGGTTTGACCCTCATTCTCTAATAGCTGGAATGATGCAAACTTAGGGATGCTGACTTTTGTGGGAAGAAGTCCTAGGAAAAAGCAAAACGGGAAATGGCTTTTTTTTTTTTTAACCAGAAAACCAGTTATTCCAAAAGAGAATTTACTGAGGCTTTTTGGTTCATGGGTAACAACAACAAAAAAGTAAGACTTTAATAAGAGAAAACAAGAACCAATAGCAGTTCGAGCAGACCCAAGTTCACTAATGTATTTTTAGGAGTTACTGCCTCTTCTTGTGTGACTCCTATGGGGAAATCGCACTGCTTATGCAGAGACATGTAAACACATCTGTTGACTTAACAAAACACTGACTCTCATTCCTCACCGTCCCTCCCCTCCAGCCATAGTTAGTAGCCTGACATTCAGGCTCACTGGCTTTGGTATGAGTCAGAGGTTCATATCCTGGCTCTGCTCTGCCTACCTGTGTGTCTTAGGACCAGCTTCTTAACCTGCCCAAGACTGGTTTGCACACCTATACGACTGAGGATCTGTGGATCTGTCTCGGAGGGCGGCTGTGAGTATACAAAGAGCTGGTACAGGTTATCACTGCCAGACAGTTCCTGGCAAGCAAGCATGGGATGACAGCAGGGTGGAAGTTTTTTTGTCGTAGATTTATCTAAACAAAGGTTCACACCTACAAATACCTCGTCTGGAATATAAGGAAAGCTCTCCAGGGGAGGCATTAGAACCTCAACCTCCAAAGTGAGAGCAGCTGTCACATGAAATGCTCCTATAAGATAGCTTTGGGGGAAGAAATGAATACAATGAAATCTGACAGAAGAACCCAGAGTGGCAGAAATACCCACACTGAGACACACTCAAGTGTTTGCCAAGGGAAGAGGGCACATCACAATCGGGGCTCCTAGAACTGGCTGCAGGTCCTCACTGACAATTCCAGAAATTAAAAGGACCTGTCCTGAATCTGGTTTTGCCCAGGGCCTCAGAGGAACTCTTGATTGTGTAATCTTGTCCACTGTTCTGTCTGAGGGTAGAAATGGGAAGAGAGGGGGGTAGCTAGAATGTGTGGAGGGCCTATGACGGGACTGTGGCAGGAAGGATGTGTCTCAGGAAGTTAGAGGAAATTGACTCATGATTCTCACTTCCTCTCAACCTTCCTTCTGCCAATCTCTCCCCAAATGGCAAAGGCTGGGGCCCTGGACATCTTACAAACTTGACCAGAGCTGATTATCACTTTGAGAAATGGTATTACTGGGGCACCTGGGTGGATCAGTGGGTTAAAGCTTCTGCCTTCAGTGCTCGCTTCGGCAGCACATATACTAAAAAAGCTTATGCCTTCAGCTCAGGTCATGATCCCAGGGTCCTGGGATCGAGCCCTGCATTAGGCTCACAGCTCAACAGGGAGCCTGCTTCCCCCTCTCTCTCTCTCTGCCTGCCTCTCTGCCTACTTGTGATCTGTCTGTCAAATAAATAAATAAAATCTTTTTTTTTTAAAGAAAGAAATGGTATTACTTTATCATTACCTACTTTCAGTAGTTGCATGAGATCCATGTTTTGGGGGGAAAAGCCAAGGTCAGACCACCTGGGGGAGAAGAATACCAGTAGGGTCATGGAGGTTGGCCAGAACCACGGCTTCTGCAAAACCACCCTGCTCAGGGTGGGGGTTCTGTGACACTCCAGAAGTGGAAGAGGAAGAAGAGTCCAGTGGGAATGGAAAGTTGGGAGAAAGAGAGAAGAGTCAGTGGAATGATGAGTAGCGATGGAACACACCTCCACAGATTCTCACCCAAACCACGAAACCCATGAAGGCTTAGGAGTGGGTTATGAGTTCATGTAGTGTTTGTGTTTGAGTTGATAGGTTACAAAACAGAGAACAGCAGGAGCTTAAAAAAAATGTGATTAAACATATATACGTTGGCTAAAGGCTTAAAGTGTCCTGAGCAGATGTGCAAAGGTTAAAAAAAAGACCTAGAGAAGATGAGATAGTATGGAAGTGGTCTGCCAACCAAAGGAGCTCCCTGTGCTCACACTTCCGTGCAACCGTGCACGCCATCATTCATCTGTCAGTACTGGTGGAACTCTGCCTGTGTGCCAGGCACTGTGCTGGGCTGTGAGCAAAGCCAGAGTTCTCACTCTCCCGGTGCTTGCACACTAATGGGTGAGATAGACATTGATCAAGTCATTGCAGAACATTTATAAAATTGCAATTGTGAGGGGTGCTACGAAGATGGGCTAC
>RCUC01137648.1:0-10330 GCA_003697995.1 Taxidea taxus jeffersonii | reverse complement strand
TAGGCCACTTAAAATGGATGACTCTTCACTGAATGTTGTTTTATGGCTTTGTTTTCCTTATTTTATTCTGCTGTATTATCTGTTAATTGAATTAATTTAATTGATGGTCTTTTTATTTTTATAACTTTTCATCTGTAAAGAGTGTTCATTCTATGGAAAATTATTTTTCTTCTTTTAGTTTAAACATTTATGTTTTCTTTACATTGTAATTCTATTTTCTTGTCTTTTAAGTCTATTACTAATATTTTTTGTAATTTGTCTTTATATTTTTAAAATTATGAATTTATATTCTACATTTTTTTCCCTCTACAAGAAAACCTTGAGGTTTGGCTGTATAATTGCATCTCTCAATCAATTTCACATTAGTTTTTGCTTGATACCTGACACATACTCTAGGTCTTAGACCAATTTTTAATACAGTTTCAAAATTTGAGATTTCCTGAATATATTAGTAGTATAAAATTTAATCTCAAATTTGTATGAATCTTAAACCTATAGCTTCAGACTCTCAGGGGAGATTGGTTTTTTTTTTTTTTTCTTTCAAAGATCATACATAATCAAATACATCTTCCTATCCCTTCTCTTTGCTGCTCGGTGACTTTAAAACTACTGCATCATGACCCTGAAAATTCCAACTTTTTACAGAAGTGTTAGGTCCAATCCATTATTGTGTAAAGATCCAAGGCCTTGACTCCTATGTCTATGGAGGATAACAAAACTTTTGCCACTAGGTTACATCTCTTATCCACACCTTACCTCACTCACATCCCTTCTGGATACCAATCACTTATTATTTTACCCCTCTGAGATTTTTCTTTGCAATATAATTTTCATGTTGAGCATCTAGAACTTTCTTTTTTTCCCTCTCTTTTGGGCACTTCATGATACAAATAATGTTTTTTCTCTCTGTTATGCAGAATTTCATATTTTAGGAAAAACATTTTTAAATTTCTCAGTCCATATATTGTTAGAAAAGAATAATTGTTCTTCTTTATTCAAACTGTTCTGTGTGTTGGGAAAATCCCAGTCTACATTTCAGGCAGTCTGTGGTATAAAGCAGGTGTATGCTTAATGGGCTCAGGTGGTGGAGTTGTTAGAGAAGCTAAAGAAGCAGAAAATGGCTGAATTCACAAGACTTTTATGAGCTGTGTGGGTGCTGCCCCAAGCTCTAAGTGGGGATTGGAACTAATTATTGTATTGTTCTTTTTCTAATCAAATGTCATTTTAATATATTCTGTTTTATTATTTTATGTATTCATATCCCAGATTTATAATCAGCATTATGTATTATATAGCACCAATATTTGTGGAATTGAAAAAACTAAAAAATGCTAGAATACATATGACCTTAAAAATACTAATTGTTGGGGCACCTGGGTAGCTCAGTGGGTTAAGCCTCTGCCTTTGGCTCAGGTCATGATCTCAGGTCCTGGGATCGAGCCCCGCATCCGGCTCTCAGGTCAGCAGGGAGCCTGCTTCCCCCTCTTTCTCTGCCTGCCTCTGCCTACTTGTGATCTCCGTCTGTCAAATAAATAAATAAAATCTTAAAAAAAAAATACTAATTGTATCATTCAGAATGTTTTCTCAGATTAACTACATATGCCATGCAAGAGTAGGCTAACTCTAAGCTTTCCTACATATTTTTTTTCAAGTTATCAATTTGAGATTACTGTGGAGAATACAAGGAAAAATATGAAAAATAATCTGATGACCAGAATTTATTAAATAGCTAATTTTTCAAGTGACATGTGAAGAGATGAGAATAGAGAGTAGTAACTAAATGACTATAGTCAGTAAAATAGCAAGGCAGGAGATGCATTTAATTATACTTTGATTAATCTCTAAAATATGTGAAATGCTGATTCAGACATTATAGGTAAAATGTACTAACATATTCCCAAGAAAGCTCTGTTATTTATAATTATGTGCTAAACACTACAAAATAACAGGAATATAAATACCAGTACTCCTCAGCTAATGGCATAAACAAATGATTACCTATTTTAAAAATTATGCAGGAAAGTGATTGCAGGAAATATCAGCCCAACAGAGAATGTTAACTTTTTCTGATTAAGCAAGAATTATTTAATTAAATAATCTTTGAACTGATATTTTAGATGTTTATGATATTTAAATTGTATGCAATTTTAATAATGCAATTTTTCCTCTCTTATTTAACTATTATTAGAGATTTATTGTAAATGGAATGCATTGTGAAGAAACAAAGTTCATTTTTATTTGGAAAGTATCAAATGATAATTTTCAAAGTATACATAAAATATACCTATGAACTCATGTTTGTTATACAAAAATATAATCCTCAAAATTGTGACTGGTGATGCATACTAAGGTATATTTTCATTTAAGTAAAATTATAGATAATTGGTAATCCTCAGGACTGAATTAGAGAACACAAATTATTAGATTATAAAATGACTTACAATTCCATAAAATTTAAAATAAAAACAGAATATGCTGCCCACTTCTGTGGCAGATTCTAAAATAAATCAGAATTACAGCTCTTCAGAAGCTTATAATTATGTAAACAATGTAGATTTTTAAGGATAATATAATCATTATCTATTGAACATCTATGAAATAGTAGACATATTATATGTATAATATATTTGGTGCTTTAATATATGTTATTTCCTTTATTTTCCCAAGAATTCATGACCTAATATTCCCTTATATTACAGTAGAAAACTGAAGCTCAAGGATTTGGGACATATGGAAAATACCTGCTGACACATGATCTTCATACAAACCCATTCACAATGCAAGGGATTTGTGATCATTTTTTTCTATACTTACTATATGACATATAAGCTTTGAAAACCTAAGCAACCTAAAAAAAAAATAACTGACACCACATATACTCTCCCTGTATTATGAAAAAGCTTATAATATGCAAGAATAAAACATTATGGAACCAGGATATAATACTGAGGAAAAAGACAGTATCACTGAGAGTATCCTATTTCTAATTTTATATAGATACTTAGACTCCTGTCCATACACATATTGTTAAAATCCGGTTGTCATTTCATGCTGAAAAAAGAAAAGTATTAATGGTTGCCTATACCAGTTATACCATTATATAAGTCTAATAATAAAGATATAATTCTCTAGTGACAATAAATTCCATATAACCTCAGGTTGGTTCTTGTGTTTGGTTCAACTGATATATAATGATGAAAATACAGTATCATCTGGTTAAATTGTTTTTTAGATTATTTTCCATTTGCTTTTGAGTAATTAATACATTCAAGAAATCTGATATGCATAATTGTATCTTATTCTCATTTAACCTTGGGTATTATTGAGAAAATGGACATATAAGACAGATATATTTAAATCTTAAATATTATATATTTTCATTACTGAATTTTTAAGGTTTTTTTTTAATTTTTATGTGCAACCAGTTATTAGAGGCCTTCAAATTTCTATATGTATATGATATAAATTTACATTTATATGATATAAAATTTGTAGACAAGTCTTTCACTTTTTTATTGGCTTTATAGAACTAAACAAACCTAAGTATAGACATTAAAATTACAGTAAAAATGTTTAAATACTGGTGTATTATAATCAGGATTCCTGAGAGAAACAAAATCAACAGGATATTCTTGGAATGGGATCATGCTATTGTGGAAACTAAATTCCAGGATTCTAGATCAATTCTAGATCCTGGAATTTAGTTTCCACAATAGCATGATCCAATTCTAGGACCTGTCATCTGCAAGCTAGAAATGCAGAAATAAGATATGTGATATATATGATATAATTCAGCCTGACTCCAAAGGTGTAAACCCTGGGTGAACCAATGATGTAAA
Source organism: Taxidea taxus jeffersonii (assembly GCA_003697995.1). Classification (NCBI taxonomy): domain Eukaryota; kingdom Metazoa; phylum Chordata; class Mammalia; order Carnivora; family Mustelidae; genus Taxidea; species Taxidea taxus. The sequence continues at coordinate 6,491 of RCUC01137648.1, read as the reverse complement.
TTCTTGGCCAAGGGCAGTAGAAGATGATATAAGATATAAGATATAAGACAGACTTCCCTCTGAGATCAGGAACACAACAAGGACATACACTCTCACCACTGTTGTTCAACATAGTACTAGAGGTTCTAGCAACAGCAATCAGACAACAACAAGAAATAAAAGAAATAAACTAACAATGAAAATATAGAAAGGGAAATTAGAGAATCAATTCCATTTACTATAGCACCAAGAACCATAAGATACCTGGGAATAAACCTAACCAAAGAGGTAAAGGATCTGTACTCAAGGAAGTACAGAACACTCATGAAAGAAATTGAAGAAGACACAGAGAGATGGAAGACCACTCCATGCTCATGGAGCAGAAGAATAAACTTTGTTAAAATGTCTATACTGCCTAGAGAAAGCTATACTTTCAATGCTATCCCAATTAAAATTCCACTGACATTTTTCAAAGAGCTGGAACAAATGGCCCTAAAATTTGTATGGAGACAGAAGAGACCCTGAATTGCTAAAGAAATGTTGAAAAAGAAAAACAAAACTGGGGGCATCATGTTGCCTGATTTTGAGCTTTACTACAAAGTTGTAATCACCAAGACAGCATGGTACTGGCACAAAAACAGACACATAGGCCAGTGGAGCAGAATAGAGAGCCCAGATATGGACACTCAACTCTATGGTCAAATAATCCTTGACAAAGCAGGAAAGAATTTCCAATGGAAAAAAAGACAGTCTCTTCAATAAATGGTGCTGTGAAAATTGGACAGCTATGTATAAAAGAATAAAACTTGACCATTCTCTTACACCATACACAAAGATAAACTCAAAATTGATCAAAAACCTCAACATGAGGCAGGAAGCTATCAAAATCCTAGAGGAGAACATAAGCAGTAACCTCCTTGACATCAGCCACAGCAACTTCTTTCAAGACATGTCCCCAAAGGCAAAGGAGACAAAAGCAAAAATGAACTTTTGGGACTTCATCAAGTTGCTCACTGTTTTGAAATCTTATTATTAGATTGCAGCAAATCAGTGTTATCCTTAGGCTCCACTTCTAATTCTTGTTCTTTTGCTATTTCCACCACATTTGCAGTTACTTCTTCCACTGAAGTCTCGAACCACTCACAGTCATCCATGATTAGAGTCAATTTCTTTCAGACTTTTGTAAATGTTGATACTTTGACCTCATCCCATGAATCATGAATATTTCTAATTACATCTAGAATGGTGAATCCTTTCTAGAAGGTTTTCAATTTAATTTGCACAGATTCATCAAAGGAGTCACTATCTATGGCAGCTGCAGTCTTAAAAAATATTTTTCTGAAATATTAAGACTTGGAATTCAATATAATTCCTTGATCCATGGGCTAGAGAGTGTATGTTGTGTTAACAGGCATAAAAAAAAATCTCATTGTACACCTCCATCAGAGCTGTTGGATGAACAGATGCATTGTTAATGAGTGGTCATATTTTGAAAGGACTCTTCCCCCCCCCCCAAAGATTAGGTTTAAAATATTCATTAACTGATGTTGTAAACAGATGTGCTGTCATCCAGGATTTGTTGTTCCATTTATAGAGTACAGGCAGACTAAATTTAGGATTATTCTTAAGGATTTTCAAAATGGCAAATGAGAACTGGCTTCAACTTAATGTCACCAGCTGCATTAGCCTCTAGAGAGTCTGATTATCCTTTGAAGCCATGCATTGCCTTCTTCTCTCTATGGAAGTCCTAGATGTTATCTTCTTCTACCATGAGGCTGTTTTGTCTCCAATGAAAATTTCTTGTTTTTGTAGTCACCTTCATTAATTATCTTAGCTAAATCTTCTGGATAACTTACTGTAGCTTCTACCTCAGCACTTTTGCCTCACCTTTTCCTTTTATGTTCTGGAGATAGCTTCTGTCTTTGAACCTCATGAACCAATCTCTGCTAGCTTCAAACTTTTCTTCATGCAGCTTCCTCACCTCTCAGACTTCATAGAATGGAAAAGAGTTAGGGCCTTACTATAGATTAGGCTTTGGCTTAAGGGAATCTTGTGTCTCTTCCTTATTTACAAACCAAAACCACTAAAATTCTGCCCATAACAGCAATTAGACTGATTCACATGTCATTTGTGTGTTCATTGGAATTGCACTCTTAATTTCCTTCAAAAACTTTTCCTCTACATTCAAAAGTTGGCTAACTGGAGCAAGAGGCCTCGCTTTTGGCCTGTCTCAGATTTCATCATGACTTTCCCACTAAGCTTGATTATTTCTTGCTTTTTATTTGAAGTGAGAAACGTGTGACTCTCCCTTTTCCTGGAACATTAAGAGGTTCATTGTAAGGTTACTAATTGGCCTATTTTAATATTGTTTTGTCCTAGGAACAGAGAGGGAGAGAGATAGATATGGCTGGTTGGTGGAGCAAATATATATTATATAGAAATGATTAAGGTAGGAAAACATAGTCTGGCTTTAGAATAATTTTAGGTTAATAAAAAATTACAAGAATAGTACAGTGTTGCCATATATCCAACACTCTTTCCCCTTTAACATTTTTTGATTAGTATGGTACATTTTTCACCATTAATAAGCAAATACCAATAAATATATTCTTTATCTGAATTTCATTTTTCCATTCCAGGAACCCATCCAGTATGTGCATTACATTTAGTTGTCATGTCTCCTCGGTCTCCTGTAGACTATGGAAGTTTCTCAGAATTTGTTTGGATAACTTTGACAGTTTTGAGGAGTACTGATTACGTACTTTGTAAAATGTTTATCAACTTTAGTTTGTCTCTTTTTCTTGGGGTTGCACAGGAATTGTGTATTTTTGAGAGAAAGGCAACAGAGATAAAGTCCCATTCTCATCACATCATATCAAGGTTACATGCTATCAACATGATATCACTATTAATGCTAACCTTGATCTCCTAGCTAAGGTAGGGTTTGTCAGGTTTCTCCACTATAATTTTCCCAAGTCTTTTGGAGTGCTATACTATTTGGAAAGAGGTTACTCTGTATAACTCAAATTCAAAGGAGGAGGAATTATGTTCCACCAGATTGGAGGGGCAGCATCTGTATAAACTATTTGCAATTCTCTTTGCGTGGGTTGTGTATTCTTCTTCACTTATATATTTAATAATTCGTAACTGAATGGACTCGGAGCTATTTACTTTGTACCTTGGGTTATAATCCAGTAATATTTCTTCCTCAAACCTCCGTGGTTTGGGCAATTAGGAGTTCTTTCAGTTGGCATTTGTGTCCTTCAATACACTTCTATTGTTGAGTTTGTATTCTTATTTTTAATACCTTTAAATCCTGACACCACAAGATGTTAAGATGATGCAAGCTCATTCTGTGTATTCTCTGTCAAGTCCGAATATCAACCATTTCTCTAAGGAGCTCTGGTTGCTTTTATTGGAGAATGGTATTGGAATCTAAGATTGGTCACAAAGTGTAGTCCTTGCCACTGAGATGTCTTTGCTTCTAGGTCTCTTGGCTGGCAGAACAAGGAAATACATGTGTGTATACTAACCTATAAATATACACATATTTATAAATATGTATTTGTATCCATCTTAATATTAAGGCAAATATGAGTTTTTATTGATTATTCCAACTCTAACCCACTAAAACATAAATTATTCTAGCACACTCCCTTGACTGTCTATAGCCTTCCACACCTAGAGTAATTAATCTGGCTCCCACCATTAATCATCCATTTACTCCATTGTTCCATTTCTCTATATATCTGTACAATGGTTTTGGAAATGTTAATTTGTACCTTGTGGGCAAAACTTTATAAAGCTTAGACAGTGCTTGTGTAAAATTACTCTTGCCTTGGGGCGCCTGGGTGGCTCAGTGGGTTAAAGCCTCTGCCTTCAGCTCCAGTCATGATCCCAGGTCCTGGGATCAAGCCCCGCATTGGGCTCTCTGCTCAGCCAGAAGCCTGCTTCCTCCTCTCTCTCTGCCTGTGTCTCTGCCTGCTTGTGATCTCTGTCTGTCAAATAAATAAATAAAATATAAAAAAAAAATTACTCTTGCCTTTAGTCTTAGAGTCTATACTCTCTTCCAAAGTCACATAGGTAAGCACATTTCCCCCTAACTTCATCCATGGAAACATTTCACAAATTTGTGGTACAGGTAAAATCTTTTGGCATAGTCTGAATTCTACCTCAAATCTGGCCAACTATATTTTTAAGTTCGATTGTTTTTTTTTAATTGTCATGTATCTACCATTATACTATCATATGTAATAGTTTTATTGCCCTAAAAATATCTGTGAATTTCACATATTCAAATCTTTTTAAAATCTGTGTAAAATCTATAGTTTTGTCTTTTCTAAAATGTCACAGGCCTAGAATCTTATAGCCTTATAGACTGACTGCTTTCACTTAATACTATACATTTAGGACTCATCAATTTATCTGCATTGCCAAAACCCCCTGATGGCCTATTTCTTTATATCACCATATACTGTTTCATTGTATGCAGTCACTGTGATTTATCTATTCACATATTAGAGAATAGCTTAGTCATATTTGAGGTAATTATAAATAAATGTTCTATTCATTTGCAAGTTTCTTGTGTGAACATATATTTTCAAACTAGCTGGGTAAAAACCTTGGAGTACAGTTGCCTAGTAAGACCATGCTTAGGTGTATAACAAACCTTCAGATTACCTTCCATTGCAACTGAGGACATTTTTGCATATCACCAGTAATGAATAAAGGAGTTCTTTTTGCTCCATTTCCCCACTATATTGATAATTGCAGTTTTTAAAATTTTAGCTGTTAGAATTGATGTGCAGTGTATTTCATTATAGTTTTATTTTGTAATTTTCAAATGACAAATAATGTCCAGAATCTTTCACATATTTTATATATTGTGTTTATATATTAGCCTTTTATGCTGTGATAATGCTGGAGTCTGTTAATTACAAAAAGTATTTTTGTGGGGCACCTGGGTGGTTCAGTGGGTTAAGACTCTGCTTTTGGCTCAGGTCATGATCTCAGGTTCTTGGGATTGAGCCCTGCATCAGGCTCTCTGCTCAGCAGGGAGCCTGCTTCCCCCTCTCTCTCTGCCTGCCTCTCTGTCTACTTGTGATCTCTCTCTCTCTGTCAAATAAATAAAACCTCTTTAAAAAAGTATTTTTGTAGATTTTTGAGTGTTTTCTAAATAGGTAATCCTATCATTTATTCATAAAAAGTTTTATTTCTTGTTGCAAATAACAATACTTATTTCTTTCAGGCTGAGTAATATCCCATTATATATATAATACACACCTTTTTATTCATTCATCTATTGATGGACCTTAGGCTGCTTCCATAATTTGGTTATTATAAATAATGCTTCAGTAAACATAGAGGTGCATATATCTTTTTAAATTAGTATTTTTGTATGTATTGAATAAATACCCAGTAGTATAATTGCTGAGTCAGTCATATGGTAGTTCTATTTTTAATTTTTTCACGAATCTCTGTACTGTTTTCCTCACTGGCTATACCAGTTTGCATTTAGAGTGCACAAGCGTTCCTTTTTCTCAACATCCTCACCAACACTTGTTGTTTCTTGTGTTTTTTATTTTGTCCATTCACAGGTGTAGGGTAATAACTCATTGTAGTTTTGATTTTCATTTGCCTAGTGATTGTAATGTTGAGCATATTTTCATGTGTCTGTTGGTCATCTGTGTGTCTTCCTAGGAGAAATGCCTGTTCACATATTCTGTCTGTTTTTAATCAGGTTACTTTTTTCTCTTTTTTTGATGTTGTTGAGTTTTATAAGATCTTTATATATTTTGGGAACTAGCCTTTTATCAGATATCTCATTTGCAAATATTTTCTCTTATTCTATAGAGTGCCTGTTAGTTTTGTTAATTGTTTCCTTTTTTGTATAAAGCTTTTTATTTTGATGTAGTCCTAATAGTTTATTTTTACTTTTGTTTCCCTTGCCTCAACATTACCTAGAAAAATGTTGCTATGGCCTGCATCAGAGAAATTGCTGCCTGTGCTCTCTTCTAGTATTTTTATGGTTTCAGGTCTCATATTTAGGTCCTGAATCAATTTTGAGTTTGTGTATTGTGTAAGACAGTGGTCCAATGTCATTCTTTTGCATTCAGCTATCCAATTTCCAAAAACCATTTATTGAAAAGATTGTCTTTTTCCCATTGCATATTCTTGACTACTTTGTTAAAGATTATTTGACCAAATAAATATGGGTTTATATCTGGGCTCTTTATTCTGTTTCATCGATCTATAGGTTGTGTGTGTGTGTGTGTGTGCTTGGTACCATAGTATTTTGATTACTAGAGCCTTGTAGTATATGATGAAATCTGGGATTATGATACTTCCAATTTTGTTCTTTTTCAAGATTGTTTTGGCTACTCAGATTCTTTTGGGGTTCCATACAAAATTTGGAGTTATTCATATTTGTCCTATGAGAAATGTTGGTACTTTGATAGAGATTGCTTTAAATCTGTGTATTGCTTTGGGCAGTATAGGCATTTTAATAATAT
>RCUC01137647.1:0-27260 GCA_003697995.1 Taxidea taxus jeffersonii | reverse complement strand
TTTTTTTTTTAAAGATTTTATTTATCTGACAGAGAGAGAGCACAAATAGGGAAAACAGCAGGCAGAAGAGGCTCCCCACTGAGTAGGGAGACTGACATGGAGCTCGAACCCAGGACCCTGGGATAGTGACCTGAGTGGAAGGCAGCCGCTAAAAGACTGAGCCACGCAGCCCCTGATTCTAATTCTACGCACTCTCCAGTGGCCCTCTTGAAAAGACACACCCTTTTCAACTCATTTAAGGTATGAAGTTACCTGACGGGACTATTTATTAGCTAACTAATTAGTCTGTCACAGAAGCTAACTGCTTCCAATATCACCCAGAACAGAGGAGGGACCTGTAAGAATGACACCCAGGATTATATGATTTGATGGGTTAAGGGAGTGGGTAAAGGAGATGGAGGTAGAATTAGGAAATAAAGGAAGAAAAGATCCAGAACTGAAAGCACTGTTAGGGAAACACTATTAGGCTTCAGCAGCCTAAGCACTCTCTAAGAGAAAAGGTTTTAAAAAGAGAAGTTGGTGGGGAGTTAGTTTTTAATGGGTACAAGAGTTTCAGTCAAGGAAGATGAAAAAGTTCCGAAGATGGAAGGTGATGGTGGTTGCTCAAGAATGTGAATGTACTTAATACCACAGAACTGAACTCTTAAAAGTGGCTAAAATTTTAAGTTTCATGAAATATATACTACAAATATATTCTAGACAATCTGTGAGGGAAATGAAGTCAAGGTCATTTTCACCAATCCTTTGCCTTAGATAGTATGTTAGTCACCCTTCAAGATGGCGCCAATGATGCTTGCCTTCTAGTATATACTCCCCCTTATTGTACCACTCCCACAGTGCATAGAGCTGTCTTGGGTAACCAATAGATGAAGCAGAAATGACCCTCCAAGGCTGTCTAAAACCTCCAAAGTTCTAAAAGACATTGTAGCCTCCAACTGGTTCTTTCTTAGATCTCTTGCTCTGAGGGAAGTGAGCTGCCATATTGTTAGGACACTCAAACAGCCTATGGGGAGGTCCAGGGATGAGAAACTGAGGCCTTCAACCAACAGCCAGCATTAAACCATCAACCCATTGAGGAGCTGCCTTGAAAGCAGATCCTCCAGCAGTCCCATCTACCATCTGGACTGCAACCTCATGATAGAACCTAAGCCAGGACCCCTTAGCTTCCACATTCCTCAACCACAGAAATTGTGAGATAATATTTATATTTGTTGTAAGCCACTATTTGGGGGGTGGTTAATCTGTTCTATAGAAATCGATGACTAATACAGATAGCATGAAGACCCCATCAGCTGCCTGAGTCTGGTAGAATCTTCTGTCATTGACAGATCTATTTGTTCCAGGATAATTTCACAGTTGCTTAAAGATATTCGTGATCCCATTTAGATAAAGCTGCACTTGCCTTTACATGTTTTGAATACCCAACAGGCATTCCTTAAAAATATTTCCCCAAATTGGAGAGACATTGCTGAATTTCAGATAGTTAAGGCTAGCAAGAGCAATTCCTAACATAATTTACCTTGTCAGGTAATGGGAATGTTTTTCCTTTAATATAGATGCAATGCTGGGGCGCCTGGGTGGCTCAGTGGATTAAGCTGCTGCCTTCGGCTCGGGTCAGGATCTCAGGGTCATGGGATCAAGCCCCGCATCGGGCTCTCTGCTCAGCGGGGAGCCTGCTTCCCTCTCTCTCTCTCTGCCTGCCTCTCTGCCTACTTGTGATCTCTCTCTCTGTCAAATAAATAAATGAAATCTTTAAAAAAAAATACTATAGATGCAATGCTTAAAAACCTGAAGCCAGGACAGTATTTTCTTTTATTTCATTTATTTATTTTATTTAAATTTAATTAATTAAGGGACGCCTGGGTGGCTCAGTTGGTTGAGCAGCTGCCTTTGGCTTGGGTCATGATCCCAGCGTCCTGGGATCGAGTCCCACATCGGGCTCCTTGCTCGGCAGTGAGCCTGCTTCTCCCTCTGCCTCTGCCTGCCACTCTGTCTGCCTGTGCTCGCTCCTGCGCTCTCTGTCTGACAAATAAATAAATAAAATCTTTTTTAAAAAATTTAATTAATTAATATATAATATATTATTGTGTTCAGGGGTATAGGTCTATGATTCATCAGTCTTATATAATACCCAGTGCTCAGTACAACACATACCCTCCCCAATGTCCATCACCCAGTTACTCCATCCCTCCACTGCCCCGCTCTAGCAACCCTGTTTGTTTCCTGTGATCAAGAGTCTCTTACTGTTTGTCTCTCTAGCTTAATCTTGTTTCATTTTTTCCTCTCTTCCCCTATGATCCTCTGCCTTGTTTCTGAAATTCCACATATCAGTGAGATCATTTTTAAAAAAGATTTTGTGGGGTGCCTGGGTGGCTCAGTGGGTTAAGCCGCTGCCTTCGGCTCAGGTCATGATCTCAGAGTCCTGGGATAGAGTCCCGCATCGGGCTCTCTGCTCAGCGGGGAGCCTGCTTCCCTCTCTCTCTCTCTCTCTCTCTCTGTCTGCCTCTCTGCCTACTTGTGATCTCTCTCTGTCAAATAAATAAATAAAATCTTTAAAAAAAATTTTTGTTTATTTATTGACAGAGAGAGCACAAGAAGGGGAGCAACAGGCAGGTAGGCAGAGGGAGAGGGAGAAGAAGGCTCCCCCAGTGTGGAGCTTGATTCCAGGATCCTCAGATCATGACCCAAGCTGAAAGCAGATGCTTAACGACTAAGCCACCACTAGTTCCATCCATGTCATTGCAAATAGCAAGATTTCAATTTTTTGGTGGTTGCATTATACACACACACACACACACACACACACACACACACATATACACCACATCTTCTTTATCCATTTGTCTGTCGATGGACATTGTGGATATTGCTGCTAAAAACATTGGGGTAGCAGGTGCCCCTTTGGATCACTGTATTTGTATCTTTGGGGTAAATACCCAGTTGTACAATTGCTGGGTCATAGAATAGCTCCTATATTCAACTTTTGAGGAACTTCTATTCTTCCAGAATGGCTGCACCAGCTTGCATTCCCACCAACAGTGTAGGAGGGTTTCCTTTTCTCTGCATCCTCACCAATATCTGTTGTGTCCTCACATGTTCTCTTACACTGTTATCATTTAGTTAATGCAAGCAACAGTTACCTAGGGTTTTCACAGCATTTGCTGACAGAAGGCAGGAGACTAAATGGATTTCTTCAAGGTCACAGTTGACAGAGATTTTACTATGTAATCCATTCCCTTCCCAATATCAGACAAATGCATCCTATGACGTATATTCATCTTCCTCAGATTTGTCAGATCTTCAGCTGCAAAAAGTTGGAAATACATTAGGGCATCAGGTTAATTTGATTTATGCATTGATTAATGGACTGAAAAGAAGGCAAAGAACAATTGCACAGAGATCTTGCCATGTTCTTTCTGCAGAGACCTTGAGTTATAAAAAGCCAAAGAGAGTTGTTCTTCTTTCAACTCACTTGCCCATCTCCTAGACCATATAAAGGTCACCTATGTGAAGGTCATTCTCTCAGCAGCATGAGAAAAACTATAGTAAGGTCATAGATGGGTGTCTTCTTTAGCTAAAAGCATGTTCTCCAAATACAGTGGAATTGGACTAGAAAATAATAACAGAAAGATAACAATCTCCAAAGACTTGTAAATTTAACAGTAGACTTCTAAATAAGCATGGATTAAGGAAAACTAGACAATATTTTGAAAACTATAGAAATAAAAATAAAATATATCAAAATCTGTAGCTAACACAGTGCTTAGAGGAAATTGAATTTATGGCTTAAAATTTTCCAAAAAAGAAATCTGCTGGTGCAGATAATCTAACTTGCAAATCCTACCAAACATTCAAAGAAGAAATAACACCAATTCTACAAAATCACTTCCAGAAAATAGAAGTGGAGGGAACACTTCCCAGCCCTTTTATGATGTCACTAAATGATACAAAACCCAGAACAAGAAAACTTGAAAGGGCACTTGGGTGGCTCAGTGTGTTAAAGCCTCTGCCTTCGGCTCGGGTCATGATCTCAGAGTCCTGGGATGAAGCCCTGCGTCTGGGCTCTCTGCTAGGCAGGGAGCCTGCTTCCCTCCTCTCTCTCTACCTGCCTCTCTGCCTACCTGTGATCTCTGTCTGTCAAATAAATAAATAAAATCTTTTAAAAAAAGAAAACTTCAAAAATAATAATAATAATAAAAGAAAACTTAAGACCAAATATCACTCATGAACATAGAAGCAAAAATCCTCAACAAGATATTACTAAGGTTTCCAGCCATATATAAAAAGAATGTTATACTACCACCAAGTGGGCTTCCTACAGGGAATGCAGAGCTGTTTCTGTATCTGGTGATCAACCCATATAATTCACTATATTAACAGTCTAAAGAAGAAAAACTGCACAATCGGATATATTAAGGCAGAAAAAACATTTGACATCATCTGACATCCATCCATAATAAGAATTCTCAGCAACCTAGGACTAGAAGGGAACTTCCTCAACCTGATAAAAGTCATCTACAAAAATAATACAGTTGACATTATACTTAAGGGTAAAAGTCTGAATGCTTTGTTCTTAATATCAGGAACAAAGGAGGATGTTCACTCTCACCCCTCCTATTCAACACTGTACTGCAAGTCATAATCAGTGCAATAAGGCAAGAAGATAAAATAAATACAAATTGGAAAGGAAGGAATAAACCTGTTATTTTTGGAGGTGACATGAAGTGAGTATAGCAAAATGTGTAGAGTATAAGATCAACAGACAAAAATCAATTACATTTCTATGTAGTAGCAATAAATGATTGGCAACCAATTTTTTAAATTCTATTTACAATAGCTCCAAAAAATAGATATAAATCTGATAAAACATATACAGGATCAACATGATGAAAACTACAAAATGATAAAAGAAATAAAAGAAAATCTAAAGGAAAAACAAATCATACTCAGAGATTGAAAGATTCAACAAAATAAAGATGTCAGTTCTCCCTAAATTGGTCCATAGATTTAGTGTAATTCCAACTAAGATCCCAGGAAGAGTTTTTTGATACTATAAACAATATGAAAGGCAGAGGAACTAAAATACACAGAACAACTTTGGAAAAAAACAAAGTTGGAGAAACGACACTACTCAATTTTATGACTTACTGTAAAACTACAATTACTAAGACTATGTGACATTAGCAAAGGATAGAGAAGGATATTGGCAAATGATCAATCAATAAGAGTATAGGCTCCAGAAATACACCCACATAATTACAGCCAAATGATTTTGGATGAAAGTACGAAGGCAATTCAAACATGAAAGAATAGTCATTTCAATAAACTGGATATTCATATGCAAGAAGAATGAACCTTGATCTAAACATCATATTTTACATAAATGTTAACTCTAATGGATCATAAATATAATTATAAAACATAAGAATTTAAGAAGAAAAGATAGGAGAAAATCTTCATGACCTGGGGTTGGGCAAAAATTTCTGAGAAATCACACCAAAAGCATGATTCCTAAAAGCAACAACGGACTGCAACTAAATCTAAAATATTTGTTCTATGAAAGATACTGTTAAGAGAATGAAAAGACTAGCTACAGATTAGGAGAAAATATTTTCAAACCACCTGTCTGACAAAGGGCCCGTATCTAAAATACATAAAGAACACTCAAAACTCAACACTAAGAAGATAAATTACCCAATTAAAAAGTGGGTGAAGGGGAGCCTGGGTGGCTCAGCGGCTCAGGTCGTGATCCCAGAGTCCTGGGATCGAGCTCCACATCAGGCTCTCTGCTCAGCGGAGAGCCTGCTTCCTCCTCTCTCTCTGTGCTGCTTCTCTGCCTACTTGTGATCCCTGTCTGTCAAATAAATAAATAAGAAAAAACTCTTTAAAAATAAAAAGTGGGTGAGAACTTAAACAGACACTTTGCCAAAGATGTATATAGTTGACAAACAAGCCCATGATAAGTTTTCAACTTTTATGAGCTAAGTATGATGAGATAACAGTACACCCAGAATTCCAGTTGCTCCACACCCTCAATAGCACTTGGTGTTTTCTGCCTTTTTTTCTTCTTGTCAGACAATTGTAAAATGACAAAAATAAAAACACAAAGGTTATTAAGTGCTAGTGAGAATTCAGAGCAGCGAAGCCTCTCATATATTACTATTGGAATGTAAAGGGATACAAACTGGAAAATAGCTTGGAAGTTTCTTAAAAAGTTAAATAAGCACTTGTCCCATAGCTTAGCAATCCCACCCCTAGGTATTTACCTAAGCTTATTTTCAGGGGGGCCTGGATGGCTCAGTTGGTTAAGCGTTTGACTCCTGATATGGGCTCAGGTTATGATCTTAGGTCATGATCTCAGAGTGGGGCTCCATGCTAGGTGTGAAGCCTGCCTAAGATTCTCCATCTCCCTCTCCCTCCCTCTTTGCCTCTCCATCCCCTCCCCGCCCCCACCACCACCTGGGGCATGCACACTCTTTCTCTAAAAAAAGGAAAACTTATTTTCACACCAAAACCTGCATACGAACATTTATTGGAGCTTGATTTATAATTATCCAATCTGGAAATAACCTACATGTCTTTCAGTGATGATGAGATAAACTGTGGCACCTCCATACAGTGCAACACTACTCAGCAAAGAAAGGGATGAACGAGGAACATTCTGAAGAAATGTGGAGGGCAAAAATAGAAACCAGCCTTGGGTAGAAGTGACAGGGAACTGGACTTTATTACTTTTTAAACTTATTTGACACACACACACACACACACACACACAGAGCACAAGCAGGCAGAATAGCAGAGAAAGGGAGAGGGAGTGGGAGAAGCAGGCTCCTCAATGAGCAAGGAGCCAGATGTGGGGCTTGATCCCAGGACTCTGGGATTGTGACCTGAGCCAAAGGCAGGGCACTGGATTTTAGCTATAAGAAGGAATGAGCACTGATTACAAACTCAAATGTCAACAAGGGCCAGGGAGATAAGGTCATTACAAGAAGGAGAACAGGTGGGTGCTATGCCCACACGGAGATTATGTATCTTGTCCACAGAGCGTAGGAACATCTCAGGAAGCTGTAGCTGATTGTTACCAAGTGAAGATGTGGGCTTGCAGTTGCCAGACCTACAATTATCAAGAGAAATGAGTAACCTGTAGTTTCACACTGCAATCTCCCAGTTGCAAAATGCTGCCAACTCCAGGGAGAAGAATCGTGACTAGGGGATGGGAAAGGGGAGGTGACTTCATTGTAGATAGTTTTATAATCTGGGTCATGTGAATATATTGCACAAAAAATAAATTGTAAAAATTAAGAACAAAATATTGGCAAACATTCAAAAGACAATTCTATACAACTTGTAGGCCAAATTCAGGACATAGGCCACCAGTTTGCAAGATCAGCACAAAGGAATAGCCATCAAGAGGAGAAGGCGAGCTTCCTGACACAGAAGTTAGTCTAATGAAGTCCTGGTGACCATCTTATGGAAAGGATTCCAGCATTGAGAAGGTTGCAAAAATTATCTATACAAAAGAGTCTAGATTTTTAAAAATGACATGAAGTGTTCTCTACAGGGTGACAAGTGAGGCAGAGCTTGATGGGAAATCTAGTGAATGGAAAGTAATCTTGGATTACAGTCAAGAAGAGCAAGGCTCCTTCCAGCCGAGAGTTTCACAGCACCAGTAGCCCCTGTTCTAGGCAGCAGGGCTGATCTACCTAGGTCAAGCTGGTCTATCCAGGTAAGGCAGATAGACATTCACCTATAATACCATTTTGAATTTTGGGAAAACTCCCCTTTACCCAGGAAGACTGGCCTCACATGTATGTGTCTGAGACCCAAAAGTTCTTCATGTTTGACAAAATCTGTTCCCAAAATCTTCTTTCAAAATGAATAATACATGGGGTGGGTTGGGGCTGGGTATGTTATGCAGTTTCCTGGACAAGATTCCAGTAACACAATTTGCTACCAGCTTCCACAGGTGATTAGTTTCAGGATGGATTTCCTCCCAGACTTGAAGTGGGCAAGTGTGTCATTTGGCAAGGAGGCAGTGGGTGCTGGGTAGAAATGGAGATGCTGAGAAGAGGGGAGAGGTCAGTGAAGACAAGCTGAACCTACCACACCACACACACACACACCCATACAAACTATAGTGCCATTCTCTCAAACTATAGCTTCAGCTCTTGGAATCCTCCCTGGTGTTTCCGCATTTGATAGCCTTCCCCCGTTATGGACCACTCTCTCAGTCCTTCCACCTTCCTTCCAAGTCCTGACATGTGGTTGAAACTATTAGAACATTTAAAGAAAAACTATATGATACCTAATATTTCCATGCAATGGGCTTGATTATAGCTTAAACTGCTGATGTTTACAATACCTGGCAGCCATGGAGTCTAGAGATCCTGAATACTCAAGGTTTTCAGGTTTGTCATGGGTGTGATGTGCTGCTCCTCTTCTATGGTGAGGACACTGGCTTCCACAGTGACAAAATGAATATTCTCATGGGTGCTGAGGACAGAACTAAAGCTTCCAGCCATGCCCGCATACCTCTTCATGCACAATCTGAGGCATGTAGCAGAGTTCAGTATCTTTCCCAGGTATCTGATTTCTTGCTTATTCAACTTGCTGAAGTACCAGAGTGTGACCTCCAGAGTCTTGAATTCCTGCTTCCAGTTGAAGAACAAAGACATGGCCAGGAATGTAGGTTTCTGAGGACCTTTCTCCGCACCTGCTCATGTCTCCTGTGATCTTGTCCCGTGAGACCAGAGCTTCTCCGTAGAGGTTGAGTTTAATGAAGTCCAGAACACTGACCCAATTAAGCAAGTGTTCAAAGAAGTCAAGTAAATAATCAGGGATGTTCTCTGAGTTGATATATAAGCTTTTACCACAAAAGGAAGCTTCAAATTCTTTAGTCAGGTCTGATTCGGATATATGCTCCCATAGAATAAATTAATGCCACACTCTCTGTAAAGGAATTGATGTTTATAACTTTAACAGTTTCTTGCACAGTGGTGTTTTTCACATTTTGTGTAGATTCTTGCCTCCAGAGAGGCTTCTTGGTATTGGAGAGCTCAAGGCCTGAGGAGGCTGCCATCTTAATACACTCCTGCAAGGTCTTTCAAAACAGTCCTGGTGGCTTTGTTAGCTCATCCAGCCATGTACGGGAGCAGGTTGCTATACTTGGATGTAATGTCTGAAATGAAAACCATTTTCTGCAAGTGACTTTTCCCTTGGTCACCACCTCTGGCTCTTGAGATTTCAGTGAATTGCTGAGCCTGTGTCCTGCTAGGTACTCCTGGGATGAGTTGTGAAAGAATTTATACTTGGGCTTGAACTGTTGAGCTGTGTATTTACAGAGGAGTCCAGTTGTCAGTAGGGTGTCCTCATTCACACTGGATGTGTCTTCCTGTTGGAAATCAAACCTGTGGGAAAACACGCCCCCCCAAAAAACAAAGTCTCCACAGTGGTCCAGGCTCTGAGTGAAGTCACCTGCAGCCACCTCTCTAAGTTTGTGCTGGTTTTTGTGTATCCGCAGATCACAGAAGGTAAGGATCAGTGTTGTTTGTGTGTTAGAGATGGAACTCACTTTCCCCCGTCTGGACGACACAAGTGATGACCACAGAGGGAGGGGTCTTCATCAGATACCTCAAGCACCTGGATTTCTGAATTTGGAGCAACAAACCTTCAGCATGCTTCTTTGTCAGCACTTTCCAGGTGAGAGTCTGGGCACCATCCTCTGTCATACCCCCCTCAGCAGTCAGGGCACCAAACTGCCTGATGTGCCTCAGGCACTTAGTGGTAGGGGGCGACAACACCCATATTCTGGAGGCAGTGGTTTTCCTTTATGAGGTTTTCAGTCTCTGGGCAGTTCTGGGCCTGAATTCATTGTAGCCACCAATGAGAAAAAGAACTCTGCCATAGTTTTAGCAGCATGGCCAGGAAAGTCAGCTTCCTGATTATGTCAGGTATATGCACAAGTTGATCCCACATAGTTGCAAAGAGCCCACTTTGTACCCTGCTCAGATGGAGAAAGAAGATTAATTTGAACTTGGTCAGAGCCCCACACTTTCCAGAGGCCCAGAGTGTAGCAATTTGCTATAGCAGAGTGGACTTCCATTTGCCTGGCTCCCCTTTGATGATGCAGGGACTCTGAAGAGTGTCTAGCAGACCATTTGGGGTCAGCTGCTCCACTCGGTGATGGTGATGGTTCTTCCTCCATAGAACACGTTCTGTAAAGGTGCTTTTCAAATTAAAAGTAATGTCAACATCTTCACTCAGGGGATAGGAGTTCAGAAAAGATGGGATATGGAATAAATCCTTTAGGTTATAAGTCAAATCATTTAAGTCTTCTTCTGATATCTGCTGAGAAAGTCCTGTAAGAGAAGAGGTGAGGTTAGAGGACCCAATTCTGTGTCTCCCCAGAACTTAGAATTCACAAGGATGAAGAGGGAGTTATGAGGAGGATCTTTCATTGGTGACCTGACTTTCCTTCCCCAGTATGAGCCAGCACAAAGGATTCCAAATATTTACTCTTCCCTTTTTGCCTTCTGTTTCCTTTCCACCACAAGATCTTTGTCTCAGCCAAACGGAAATAGGAGGAGCCTGTGTTTGGGCTAAGGAATAGTAGGGATTTCGCTGAGAGGAATGGTTAAGGGTAACTTTCCCCAGATCAACCCTTAACCTTGATTAAAATCTATCATGAAAAAAAATAAAAGTTATTACTTATTGGTAATGTTATTAAAAATAGTAATTTCTCACTGGACTAAGGAATGTCAAGAACCATGACCATGTTAACTTCTTGAATGCCTTCATTATCCAGTTTGATTTTGAAATGAGACAGTACTAAATCATTAATCCCTGACCCTGGAGTGACTAATTTGACTTCAATGACAAGTAATCTAGTAGTTTTTGCTGAGGGTATCTGAGTTTTTCCTCTGTGGAACCAAAAACTACCTAATGACATAGAGAGGGGAGCAAAGGTTCTCTCATTGGGAGTATGAGTTTTCTTCATAGTTTATTCTATTTGTAGAACAGATATAAGAAAGTTGATACTTGCTAAAAAGAAGGGCCATCTGTATCCCAGCATTCATAACAGCAATGGCCACGGTCGCCAAACTGTGGAAAGAACCAAGGGACGAATGGATAAAGAAGATATGGTCCATATACACTATGGAGTATTATGCCTCCATCAGAAAGGATGAATACCCAACTTTTGTGTCAACATGGACGGGACTGGAAGAGATTATGCTGAGTGAAATAAGTCAAGCAGAGAGAGTCAATTATCATATGGTTTCACGTACTTGTGGAGCATAAGGAATAACACAGAGGACATTGGGAGATGGAGAGGAGAAGTGAGTTGGGGGAAACTGGAGGGGGAAACAAACCATGAGAGATTATGGATTCTTGAAAAACAAACTGAGGGTTTTGGAGGGGAGGGGGATGGGAGTTTGGGTGAGCCTGGTGGTGGTTATTATGGAGGGCACGTATTGCATGGAGCACTGAGTGTGGTGCATAAACAATGAATTCTAGAACACTGAAAAGAAATACAACAAAATAAAATAAAGAAAAAAGAAAGTTGATACTTGCTTTGTCCACTCAAATCCTGAAACAGAGGATAGTTCTACTTTTCAAGGGATTTGAGAAAGAGGTTATAGGATTCGGAACCCTTCTTCAAGTCAGGGAAATGATCCCTCTCACAGCCTCCTGCTTGACCTTCTTGCAACAAATGATGTTTATTTCTTTGTGATTCAGAACATTCCACACAAATAGCTCATACACAAATTGCTTTATAACAGTCATTCCCATCCTTTGGATGAGGACTTCACTATTCTCCTTTATGAAATTCATTGAGGAGATGGGGGAAAATATACACATTTATTTATTTATATAAAATGTGCTGGGGCCCCTGGGTGGCTCAGTCATTAAGTGTCTGCCTTTGACTCAGGTCATGGTCCCAAAGTCCTGGGATCTAGCCCCCTACATCGCATCATCAGCGGAGAGCCTGCTTCTCCCTCTCCCCCTCCCCCTGCTTGTGTTCCCCTGTCTCACTGTCTCTCTCCCTGTCAAATAAATAAAATCTTTTAAAAAATGAAGAAATAAATAAAATGTGCATCTCAGCAGCCTGTTGCCAGAGCAGTAGGGTCATGCCCTCCCCACACCCACCCCCAACCCATGTTGAGTTATGGAAATGCCAAATGCTTGAATTCTAGGCCCTCAAGAAAAGCTCTGCAAAGTCTACATCCTTAATCTGAGAGTCTTTGTTGAGCAATATGGTTTTTCTTTGGAAATGAAGTCAGGGAAGCAGTCTTATGCCTCAATATAAAAGGGTCTCTAGTGGTAAGACTGTGGGCTTTAGAGTAATGAAACTGGCCTGGGATATGTTGGTTGCTACAAGCTGTGTAACCTTGGCAAGCTGCTAAACCTCTCTGCGCCTATTTCAGTGTTGTGCTGTTAAGTATGGAACACACTTGTTCTCTGGGGGTAAAGGCCCTGATTGAGAGCATTTACCAATCTCCACATTAGAAACATTTTCACCAGGGCTGATCTTAAGCTAGCAACATATGTCAACTGGCTAACAAAAATCATGAGAATTCAACATTCAGTTCTGACTAAACAGTAAGAACCAGGGCCAGTACCCCACTCATTGCTCATCTGTACCATGGGGTTGAGAACAGTATTTAACTTAAGAAGTTATGAGAATTCCTGTATCATATCTCATAAAAGGAACAGTTCAATACATGTTCGCTACTATTTTTAGCCGTTATTCTTCTGTCACCATCCAAAGGAGTAGCACATTTCACCTCTCATAGAATTTGGTCTTCTCTAGAGTATCACAGCAAAAGCATTGTCTATACCAGGGGTAAGCTCTGGCACCACTCCAAGTCCCTGGAGAAGTGGTGTCACTTCTGGTTCTGGCTTTCCAAGATCTAACTCTCAAATGCAGACCACACTGCACCCCAGCAGCCCTTCATAGTTTGGAGAAATGTCTCCCCGGTTTTTCACTCGTAGACACTCATCTATACTAGTTTTCTTCCTGGGCTAGGCTGCTCCTGGTTTTCAGATCTTAAGCTTGATTAATGCAAATGGATGTGTTCCTCCTGAAGGCCCCAAGACTTCTCTGGTTTGAAAGGAACCATCTGGGGGGCGTCTGGGTGGCTCAGTGGGCTAAAGCCTCTGCCTCTGGCTCAGGTCCTGATCCCAGGGTCCTGGGATTGAGCCCCACATTGGGCTCTCTGCTCTGCAGGGAGCCTGCTTCCCCCTCTCTCTCTGCCTGCCTCTCTGCCTACTTGTGATCTCTGTCTGTCAAATAAATAAATGAAATGTTTTTTAAAAAAAGAAAGGCATCATCTGAACTCAACTGTTTTATTTTTTAAAATTTATTTTTGTTTACTTATTTACTTTAGTAATCTCTACACCCAATGTGAAGCTCTAACTCACAACCCTGAGCTCAAGGCTCATATATGCCCTTCAAACGGAGCCAGACAGACACCCCTTAAACTGTTTCATTTTTAAAAAATCAACCTCAGGGGAGCCTAGGTGGCTCAGTCAATGACGTCTGCTTTTGTCTCAGGTCATGGTTGCGGGGTCCTGGGATTGAGCCCCACATTGGGCTCCCTGCTCAGCGGAAAGCCTGCTTCTCCTTCTCTAACTTCCCTTGCTTCTGTTCCCTCTCTTGCTGTGTCTCTCTGTCAAATAAATAAATAAAATCTTTTTAAAAATCAACCTCATTATGGTATAATTACATATAATACATACATATATATGGTATATTTGTATTTATATATTATTATATTATGTGTTTGTATATATGTGTTATATGTTTATTATATTGTTATATATAATACATTTTATATGTATTATTACATTATATTATTACATTATTATAGTATAGTATTGTATAATTACATACAATACATAAAATGCAAGGAGCTTTGACCAATGTATGCACCCAAGTCAATAACATCCCAGTCAAAATTTAGAATATTTCCATCATTGCAGAAAGTTTCCTTATATAATCCATCCCTCCTACTGCCCACCAAAACAACAACTGATCAGATTTTTTTAAGTAGAATTAGTTCTGCTTGTTCTAGAGAGTCATATGAATGGAAAACATAGTACGTACTCTTTTTTTTTTTTAATTTTTTACTTACTTATTTGTCAGAGACAGAGAACAAGTGAGCACACCAAGCAGGCAGAGGGAGCATAGAGAGAAGCAGGCAGAGGTAGAAGAAGGCAGAGGGAGAAGCAGGCTCCCTGCTGAGCAAAGAGCCCAATGTGGGACTTGATCCCAGGACTCTGGGATCATGACCTATGCCGAAGGCAGACACCCAACTAAATGAGCCACCCAGGCATCCCCATAGTATGACTCTTGAATCTGGCTCCTTTGACTTGAGATTTGCCTTGTTGTTTGCATGTATTGGTAGTTAAGTCCTTTTTTGACTGAACAGTATTCTGTTGTATGAGCAAATCAGTTGACTTATCAATTCTACTGATTGACATTTGGTTTGTTTCCAGTTTCTGGCCATAATGAGTGAAGCTGCTATGAATATTCATGTACAAGTATCTTTGTGGACATGTCTTCATTTCTCTTGGATAAATACCTAGAAGTGGTATTTCTGGGTCATATACATGGTAAGTGCATGTTAATTTTATAGAAGGTGCCAAACTATTTTTCAAAGTGGTTGTACCACTTTACATGGTAAACCAACCACTTTACATGCCTACTAACATGTAAAACCAACAGTTCCAAGCATTCCAATGAATGGGTAGTGGTATCTCATTATGTAGGGTTTTTATTTTGCCTTGTTTTTCAAAGGATTTTTTATTTATTAGAGAGACAGAGTGTGCAGGGGAGGGGCGGAGGGAGAGAGAATCTGCAGCAGACTCTGCGCTCAGTGAAGAGCCCAATGCTGGGCTCCATCCCATGACCTCAAGATTACCACCTGAGGCAAAACCGAGTCAAGCACTTAGCCAACTGAGTCACCCAGGCACCCCTCTCATTATGTAGTCTTAATTTTCATTTAATGATGTTGAGCATCTTTTCATGTACTTTATTGTTCATTCATAAATCTTTTGTGAAGTATCTGTATAGATTTTTGGCCATTTTCCACTGCCTGCCACTCTCTTTGCTAGAGTTCTCTCTCTCTCTCTCTGTGAATAAATAAAATCTTAGAAAAAAATAGTTCTTCATAGATTCAGGATGTAAGTTGTTTGCCAGATATATGTACTATGAGTATATTCTCCTAACCTGTGGTTGTTTTGATTGTATTCAGAAGTTAATGTATAAATATAACTGAGTGACAAGATGGAGAGGTCGATGCCAATAAATTAAATTTTATTACTTAAAATCCCCAGTAGAAAAAGTGTATGCCACATCATACAGGGCTTGATCAGGAGGCAGAAGAGAAAAGGAGAAACCATAGCCCAGAGCCTGCAGTGTAGTTTCCTTTTCACAGGAGGAAATGAGTGAGGCAGGGTAGGCAAGTTCGAGCAAGTTTAGGATTGGATAGTTTGAATAATTTTGGGAGACACTGGGCCATAATGGTGACTCTGGAGTGATTTAAGGCAAGGGAAATACTGACTTGGTGCACGAGTTAGTAAAACTGGTGGTTGGGGATATTGTCTTTGGATTGGTTGGTTTGCATAAGAAAGACAGGCTCACAGACAAGTTTTTTGCTATTCCTAGAAATTAGCTAGCCCTTATAGGGGTAGCCTCTCCCAGCTAACAAAACTCCCAAGACAGCAAAGCACCATAAAATATAAAAAATTGAAAACATGATTAATACAATGGTTGCCTTTTATTCTCTTAACATCTTTTGAAAAACAAAACATTTCCCTTTTTATGAATTCCACCTTGTTAATTTTTCTTCTTTGATTCATGCTATTTGTGTCACGTCTACAAAGTCCTTATTCTACAAAGATTTTCACCTAAGTTTTCTTCTAGAGGTTTTATAATTTTAGCATTTACATTTAGGTAATTGATCCTTTTGGGGAATGTTTTTGTTCATGAAGTAAGATGAGGTGTTGAAGTTCATTTTTTATTCTATAGAGATATCTAACTTTTCCAGCATGATTGATTGAAAAGTGTATCTGTTACCCATTGAATTTATGATTCTTCTTCTAGATTCTCTTCTGTTCCATTGATTTATATGTCTGTTCTTATGCCAATATCACACTGTCTTGATTATTGTATCATTATAATAAGTCTTGGAATCAGGTAGTATAACTCCTTCCATTTTGTTTTTTGTTTTTTTTTTAAAGAATTATTTGCGGGGCACCTGGGTGGCTCAGTGGGTTAAAACCTCTGCCTTCAACTCAGGTCATGATCCCAGGGGACTGGGATCGAACCCTGCATTGGGCTCTCTGCTAGGCCGGGAGCCTGCTTCCCTTCCTCTCTCTCTGCCTGCCTCTCTGCCTACTTGTGATCTCTGTCTGTCAAATAAATAAATAAAATCTTAAAAAAAAAAAAGAATTATTTGCACTGGGGCGCCTGGGCGGCTCAGTTGGTTAAGCAACTGCCTTCAGCTCAGGTCATGATGCTGGAGTCCCAGGATCCCTCATCGGACTCCCAGCTACACAGGGAGTCTACTTCTCCCTCTGACCTTCTCTCCTCTCATGCTCTCTCACACTGTCTCCTTCACAAATAAATAAATTTTTTTAAAGATTTGTTTATTTATTTATCTGACACAGAGAGAGAGAGATCACAAGTAGGCAGAGAGGCAGGCAGAGAGAGAGGGGGAAGCAGGCTCCCCACTGAGCAGAGAGCCCGATGCGGGGCTCGGTCCCAGGACCCTGAGACCATGACCTGAGCTGAAGGCAGAGGCTTAACCCACTGAGCCACCCAGGCTCAAATAAATAAATTCTTCCCCCACCAAAAAAGAATTATTTGCATTTCCATATAAATGTTAAAATCAGTTGATTGATTTATATTTTTAAAAGAAGGCTTTATGACTTCTACTTTCTGGTCTGTCATGTAAAGAAATTGTTACTCCATCCTAACATCAAGTAAAAAATAAACTGAATATACTGAAAATCAACAGTTCTTTTTAGATCTGTCAGAGAATTGGAGCAAACAGGTGCCCCAACCTGGAGACAGTCAGGCAACTAGAATCACACTTACTCGAGCAGAAACCCACAAGGAGCAGCAGCTCATGAACAGAAACCAGTATCAGAAAAGCACTGGTCCCCAGCACATTTGTATGAGGGGCCAAAGAATCTGAGGCTTTCAGAGATGAAAGAAGCAAGAAAAGCTGTCAAAACTAGAAAGTGTATCTTCTAGGGCTACTTTACAAATTGACCAACTCATTAGCAGGTCATGATGGCAACTTAAGTGAGTTATTAATATATATAAATTTATATTTATTTAATAAAATAAAGTAAACTTCAAATATATATATTTGAATAATATATTCAAATATATATAAATATAAATAGTCAAATATATATATTTGAAGCTTATATATATTTATATATATAAATTATATATAAATACATAAATTTATATATAGTATATACAAATATATATTAAATAAATGTATGAATATATAAATATATGTGTATATATGTATATGAATATATATTCATATATTTTTTCATATATAAATATATATATACTTGAAGTTTATTTATTTTAAGTAATCTCTACATCTGACATGGGGCTCAAACTCATGACACAGAGATCAAGAGTTGCATGTTCCTCCTGCTGAGCCTGCCACATGCCCCGGTATATATATATATATATACACATATATATATATATATATATTTTTTTTTAAGATTGTATTTATTTATTTGACAGACAGAGATCACAAGGAGGCAGAGAGGCAGGCGGGGGTGGGAAGGGGGAAGCAAGCTCCCTGCTGAGCAGAGAACCTGATGTGGGGCTTGATCCCAGGACCCTGGGATCATGACCTGAGCCAAAGGCAGAGGCTTTAACCCACTGAGCCACCCAGGCGCCCTCCCAGTATATATATTTTTAATCAAATAGAATTAGAGCTATCAAAATGCACTGTTTTAAAAAAAAAAAAGATTTTATTTATTTATTTGACAGAGAGAGAGAGATCACAAGTAGGCAGAGCAGCAGAGAGAGAGGGAAGCAGGCTCCCCGCCTAGCAGAGAGCCTGATGTGGGGCTCGATCCCAGGACCCCGAGATCATGACCTGAGCCGAAGGCAGAGGCTCAACCCACGGAGCCACCAAGGCACCCCTGCACTATTTTTTTAAAAGATTTTATTTATTCATTTGTCAGAGTGAGAGAGCACAAATAGGCAGAGAGGCAGGCAGAGAGAGAAGCAGGCTTCCTGCTGAGCAGAGAGCCCAATGCGGGACTTGATCCCAGGACTCTGGGATCATGACCTGAACCAAAGGCAGCTGCTTAACTAACTGAGCCACTCAGGTGCCCTAAAATGCACTGTCTTTTTTCCATGAAAGTTTTATTTCAATTGTTTATGTATCCTGGCCCTGGGTAGTGATAAAAGATGCATTTCTTATTGTGAATTGAGGTCAATGCAATCTTGAAGGTCCATGCTCTTGAACAATCCCTGCAGAGGGATATTTAACTCTTCCAGGTGACATTTGAGTTGTTCTTGAAGGAAACTGAAGTTCACGAGGCAATCAAGGAAAAGGCTGTTTCTAGGCAGAGGAGCAGCATAAGTAAGGAGCCATGGGGGAAACAGCCTGGGAACAAGAATGGGAAGCATGTGAGTGTGAACAAGGGCCTATTTTGGTGTCAGACTCCACAGACACCCCCACATTCGAAGCTTGTGGTCCCAGACTCCAGGAAGCCAGTTGACATTCAGTTCTGGAAACAGGACATCTAGCAGTTCTCTTGAGAAGGACATTCTTACCTCCTCTATCTTCTGACACTGGACAAACTGCCTTGAGCTTTTAATGTTATTATTTCAAAAACATCTCCCTGACACTAGCCTGTGTGACATAGGGGGATATCAAAGTTGTCCCCTAAATAAATTTCTGCATTCCGGGTTTTCTAGGAGAGTAACAATAGCCTTTTCCAACTTGTGAGGTGGGCTCCTCTGAAGTGAAATCAGGGCTGTGCTATCAGCTGGGTTTTTAAACTTGTAATGAAACCTACCTGTAAATATATGTTCTTAGAGAAAGAACTGTAAAGATAGATACCCAAATATTAGCAGTGCTTAAGTCCAGGGTGGGGGGTAGGATTATGGTAATTTTATTTTATTTTATTTATTTATTTTAATTTTTTAAAGATTTTGTATTTATTTATTTGACAGACAGAGATTATAAGTAGGCAGAGAGGCAGGCAGGGAGAGGGGGAGAAGCAGGCTCCCTGCTGAGCAGAGGGGCCGATTTGGGGCTCGATCCCAGGACCCTGAGATCATGACCAGAGCTGAAGGCAGAGGCTTAACCTACTGAGCCACCCACGTGCCCAGATTATGGTAATTTTAATTTTTCTTCTTTATTGGCACAGTCTAATTTTCTGTATCAAATGCCCATTGGTTTGAACCGACTGAGCCAGCCAGGTGCCCCCACCCATTGCTTTTATAATAACAACTTCTATAATGCAGGATAAAAAGGGGAGATGTAGAAATGTGGTGAATTTGTGTGGGCCACACAAATATATCAGTTCTTCACGCCTGGAGCTTATAAATGTTTTAGTTTTGTTGATGTGGTTAAATTAAGGATCTTGAGTTGGGGAGATAATCCTGAATTATCTGGGTGAGCTCTAAATGGGATCACAAATGTCGTAATGAAAGAGAGGCAGGAGATTGGAGAGGAGGAGGCAATGTGACCTTGGAGGCAGAGACTAGGGTCACGTGACCATGAATCAAGCAAGGCCAGCAGCCACCTGAAGCTAAGAGAGGTAAAAAATAGATTCTCCCCTGGAGCCTCTAGAGGGAGTGTAGTCCTGCCAACACCTCGATTTCAGCCCAGTGATACTCACGTTGGGTTTCTTGTCTCCAGAATGTGAGAAAATAAATTTCTCTTGTTTCAAGCTACCCAGTTTGTGGCATTTTGTTACAGCACAAGAAACGAATGCCATACTATACATGGTAAAATAAACACAATTCTATCCACTTTGGTTCAAGCAAATCCTCCATGTGGCCCCTCACAAGTTCCCTTTGCAGTCAAGTGTTTTCAGTGCTTTTAGAATAGATAATTTACTAGACATGTCATCACACCAAGTTCCAGCAACTATGTCCCTTGCCCTTTTGCTCTTTCTCTCAGTCTCTCCCACCCCTTACTGTCCTGGGAGTGTAAAATGGTGGAAATGTCCAGGACTCTGAAGCCAAAAGATGTGAGTTCAAGTGTGGGTTCCATCGTGTGACTAAAACAAGTCACAAGCTTCTTAGCAATAAAATGGTGGCAACCCAGTTTGTCCTGAGATTGTTCATAAACATCGGCTGAGCGATTGTGTCAGAAAGCACCACACCAGGGCAACTATTCTGTGACTTTAAGCATTTACAGATACTCGTGCTTTTCACTCCCAGTTTAATGGGGAAGAGGAGAAAAAAAGTCACAGTCCTTTTCTCCCTGATGGCCTGTAATTTATAACTCTAATAATCATTCTAGAATTGTGCTAATCTTCTGCCAATTCAGAGATGGGAAGTTACTGGCCCAAGTCATGTTTGGCAACTTCCTAATATGCCTCTCTAAAGGAAGTTCAAACCTTCTTGACTTAGGAATTTGTGTTACGTTGTACATAACATATATCTATATACATATATATACATACATACACATACATACATTATACATTACACACACACACACACACACACACACACATACATATAAAATTCCCCATCCTCAGCCCTTATAATTGGACTGTCAATTCAGATACACTATACATGAGAGGCTTCAGTAGAAGAAACTAAATGCTAGGGGACAGCTTTTTGATTTTCAAGGGGACTGAAATCCTGTCCTAAAATGAACATTTGGAAGAATTAGAGATATTGGGCAAGAAGAAAAAACTTCAAGAATATTTGATAGCTGTGTTCAGGTAGTGCAGAGACATGGCATAGGGAAGAGGGAGCATGTCTCAGATGTTTATGAAAAATGTTATTTACAAGGAGTCAGCAGTTTATTCAAATGCTAAAGAAGACCAATGATAAAATGCACTTTCTTGGGTAATTAGTCATGCTTTTGGTTCTCCTTGAATTCTTGAACACCTTCCAACATGGGGGGGGTGGCTCCTAAATTGTGAAACCCACATCCCCAGAGGAGAAGCCAGAAACCCTTTCTCACAGCTTTCCTTGAAGTCAGCGTGCATGTTTCCCTTGGATCCTGCGGATTGGAGGCCAACACAAGACTGCAATTTGGAGCCAAGACAGTGCCAAGGAGAAAGCCTTCCTGGAGAAACTCCAAAGAGGCAGTCAGCTTTGGGCAGCAGCAGCACATTTGCTCCTGTTTCAGGGTTCTGGGGAGTCTGTGCGCAATGGTAGCAACAGTAGGGTTTCCAAGTGAGCAATCCAGCACTAACATTACTGTGCTTGCCTGCACAGTCTCCCTTTGTGATTCACTGGAACTTCCTGAAGATTCTATGAGATGTCTGATATCCTGGATAAATTTCTTTTCTGCGTAAACGCTCTGGAATAGGTTCTCTTGTACCTTAGCCCCAATTAGCATGGGTTCTTTAGGAAGTTAACGTTAGCTTTATGTGGAAAGTTAAATTAACTCTGATGTCTCTCTCGAATTTATGATTCTAAAATAAGAGTGGGAAAGGAATGGAATATGGGAAACTGGGTGAGTAAATTTGACTGGTGTCCTACAAACAACATGCAATTAATTTTCCACCATAGGTGATTTACAAGCCAAGCTTAAAGGAAAGGAGTGCCTGGCCGGCTCAGCTGGTAGAGCATGCAACTCTTGATCTCAGAGTTGTGAGTTTGTGGCCCCATGTTGGGTGCAGAAGTTACTTAAAAATAAAAACTTTAGGGGCGCCTGGGTGGCTCAGTGGTTAAGGCCTCTGCCTTCGGCGTGGGTCATGATCCCAGGGTCCTGGGATCAAGCCCCACATCGGGCTCTCTGCTCGGCAGGGAGCCTGCTTCCTCCTCTCTCTCTCTGCCTGCCTCTCTGCCTACTTATGATCTCTGTCTGTCAAATAAATAAATAAAATCTTTTAAAAAATTAATAAAAACTTTAAGGGACACCTAGGTGGTTCAGTTGGTTAAGCCACCAACTCTTGATCTCAGGTCTTGATTTTGGGGTCATGAGTTCAAGCCCTGCATTGGGCTCCATGCTAGGTGTGGAACCTACTTAAAAAATAAATGAGTAAACAATTTAATAAAAAAAATTTTTTTAAAGATTTTGTCAGAGAGCTAGGCAAGTGCCCATTTTTTAATTTTTTTAAGATTTTATTTTATTTATATTTTAAGATTTTATTTGAGAGAGAGAGCACAAGTGCAGGGGAGAGGCAGAAGGAGAGGGAGAGGGAGAAGTAGACTCCCCAGTGAGCATAGAGCTCCATGTGGGCTCGACCCAGGACCCTAGTATCATGACCTAAGCCAAAATCAAGAGTCTGACACTTAAACAACTGAGCCATCAGTTAAGAGGCAGGTGCCTCTTAAGATTTTATTTTTAATGATTGTTATTAATAAAGCTACTATGCACATTTCTGTACAAGTCTTTGTGTAGACATAGGTTTTCATTAGATAAATATTTAGGATTGGAATTGATGGGTCACATGGTAAATATATGTTTAACTTTCTAAAAAACTGCCAAATAGTTGTCTTTATGTGTTAGAATTCCAGGTGGTCTACGTCCTCTCCAATATTTAGTATTACCAGTCCTCTTAAATGTAGTTATTCTAATGAGTCTGCAGTGTGGTTATAAATTTATATTTCCATTCTGACTAATGATATTGGGCACTTTAATGTGCTTATTGGCCAAATGAATATCTTCTTTCAGGAAATATATCTTTGAATCCTTTGTCCATGTTTTAATGACAATGAGTTATAAAAATTTTCTAAGTACTCTAGAGACAAATCATTTGTCAGATATATGGATTGTGAATATTTTTAGTCTGTGGTTTGACATTTCATTGACTTAATTTCTTCAAGTTTTGAAATGTTGTGAAGCTCAATTCAGCATTTCTTTCTTTTATGATTTATGCTTTTTGTATTGTAGTTAAAACCTTTCTTAATCCAAGATAGCAAAGATTCCAACTGCAATTTTAATCCTCCTTTGCCCTGTAATATAATATAGTCAGAGGTTCTGGGTATTAGGAACGGATATCTTTGGGGACTCATTATTCTGCCTATGATGTATGTCCATTATCAGAATGAAGAACTGCTCTTCTGTTCCTAAGTTGTTGAGTGTTTTTTCTCGTTTTTTTAAAATTTATTTTTTATTGTATTTTAATTTTATTTATTTTATTAAAAATTTTATTTGATTATGGTTGACACACAATGTTACCTTATTTTCAGGTATACAAATAGTGATTCAAGATCTCTTTGTTATGCCATGCTCACCAAAGTGTAGCTACCATCTACTGCCCTATAACACTATTACAGTATCATTGACTATATTCTCTATGCTATGCCTTTCAGTCCAGTGATTTATTTATTCCATAACTGGGACACTATATCTCCCTCTACCCTTCACCCATTTTCTGAGTATATTTTATCAAGACACATACTATTTACTGTTTGCTTCCCACACTGTTAAGTGTTTTACACTTACTATGTCATATCTTACCTATCTTACCTATGACGTGATTATCATTTTCAATTTACAGAGGAGGAACTGAGGCTTAGAAAAATGAAGTAACCTTCCCGGAGTAATATAACTAATACTTAGGATTAGAATTGATGGGTCATATGGTACAGCAGAAGTAAAATTTGAACAGAAAAACATTAAAACTAAAACCCAATGTTTTAGTGACTGCCAAAATAAATTTGAGTTTGAATGTACTTCATTTTCTGCATAAGGTCATCCACTTATCTCTTTATTTTTATTTTAAAATTTTATTTATTTGACACAGAAAGAAAGAGAGAGCACAAACAAGGGGAGTGGGAGGGGAAAAGCAGGCTCCCTGCTGAGCTGGGAGCTCAATTCGAGACTCCATCCTGGGACTCCGGGATCATGACCAGAGCAGAAGGCAGATGATTAACCGACTGAGCCACCCAGGCACCCCATCCACTTATCTTTTTAAACAGCTTTATTGAGGCATAACTCACATATCTTACAATTCACAAATTTAAGGTGTATAATTCAATAATGTTTAGTATATTCTCATAATTTTGTATCCATCGTTACAATTTTAAAACATTTTCATTACCCCCAAAAGATAATCTGTACTTCTTAGCTTTTACCCCTAACCCTAATCCCCCCCACCCCTATGCAACCACTAATCTACTGTCTTTACAGACTTGCCTATTCTGAATATTTCATGTAAATGGAATTACAATATGTGGTTGTCTGTAAATGGCTTCTTTTACTTAGCATAAGATTTTCAAGATTTATCCATGTTGTAGCATGTATCTGCCCTTCATTACTCTTTATTGCCAAATAATATTTCATTATATGGGTGTACCAAATT
This sequence comes from Taxidea taxus jeffersonii, assembly GCA_003697995.1. Taxonomy (NCBI): domain Eukaryota; kingdom Metazoa; phylum Chordata; class Mammalia; order Carnivora; family Mustelidae; genus Taxidea; species Taxidea taxus. The sequence goes on along the minus strand of RCUC01137647.1, from coordinate 2,759 downwards.
TTACTTGTTCTTGTGGCTTAGAACTTCTTCATTTTTGGCTATTATGAATAATATTGCTATGAACATTAGTGTAGAAGCTTTTGTGTGGGCATATACTTCATTTCCCTTTGACATATACATAGGAGTAAAACTGATAGATCATACAGATTATTTGAGTAAATGACATACTGTATTCCAAAGCAGTGGCACTATTTTACATTAATGAGGATAGTGTGTGATGGTCCCAATTTCTCCACATCGTTTAAAAAAAGGATTTTAAAATTTATTTGAGAGAGAGAGCACAGAAACTGCTGCAGGGGAAAGCCAGAAGGAGAAGCAGGCTCCCCACTGAGCAGGGACACCCCCCCCCCTCAATGCAGGGCTCCATCCCAGGACCCTGGGATCTCGACCTCAGCTGAAGGCAGATGGTTAACTGACCGAGCCATCCAGGCGTTCCATCTCCACATCCTTGTCAACACTTGTTATTATCTGTCTTTTCTACTACAGCCATCTTATTGTGTGTAAAGTGGTGTCTCATTTTGTTTGCATTCATTTGTTCTTTCACTTACTCATTTATTTTTTTTTTGTTTTTTTGCTTTTTTGTTTTTCAAGATTTTATTTATTTATTTGACAGACAGAGATCACAAGCAGGCAGAGAAGCAAGCAGAGAGAGGGGGGAAGCAGGCTCCCTGCTGAGCAGAGAGCCTGATGCGGGGCTCAAACCCAGGACCCTGAGATCATGACCTGAGCCGAAGGCAGAGGCTTTAACCCACTGAGCCACCCAGGCGCCCCTCATTTATTTTTTATGTAAAAAATAAATAAGAGCTACCCTACAAACCAGCAATTGCACTACTAGGTATTTACCCCAAGTTACAGATGTAGTGAAAAGAAGGGCCATATTCACCCCAATGTTCATAGCAGCAATGTCCACAATAGCCAAACTGTGGAAAGAGCAGAGATGCCCTTCAACAGATGAATGGATAAAGAAGATGTGGTGCATATATACAATGGAATATTACTCAGCCATCAGAAAGGATGAATACCCACCATTTGCATCGACATGGATAGAACTGGAGGGAATTATGCTAAGTGAAATAAGTCAAGCAGAGAAAGATAATTATCATATGGTTTCACTCGTGTGGAATATAAGGAATGGCACAGAGGACCATAGAGGAATGGAGGGAAACCCGAATGGGAAGAAATCAGAGGGAGATAAATCATGAGAGACTCTGGACTCCAGGAAACAAATAGAGTTATAGAGGAGAAGGGGGTTGGGGAATGGGTTAACCAGGTGATGGTTATTAAGGAGGGCACATGGGGTGATGACCACTGGGTGTTATATACAACTGATGAATCGTTGAAAAGTACATTAAAAACTAAGGATGTACTATATGCTGGCTAATTGAACATGATGAAAAAATAAATAAGTTAGTAGATAAATAGAACAATGACATATTTGTGATAAGTGCTAGGAAAGAAATAATCAGGATACTATAATAGAGATTGATGTAGTAGCCAAGGAATCTAGAAAGTTTACATTTAAGCTGGGGTCTTAAGGGTGAATTTAACCAGCCCTGAAAGTGCCAGAAAAGAAACTTCCAGGCAGGGCGCCTGGGTGGCTCAGTGGGTTTAGGCCTCTGACTTCGGCTTGGGTCGTGATCCAAGGGTCCTGGGATCGATCCCGGAATCGGGCTCTCTGCTCAGCAGGGATCCTGCTTCTTCCTCTCTCTCTCTGCCTGCCTCTCTGCCTACTTGTGATCTCTGTCAAATAAATAAAAATCCTAAAAAAAAGAAAGAAAGAAAGAAACTTCCGGGCAGAAGCAAGCAAGCACAGAGGATTAGAGGTAAGAAAGATCTTGGCTAATTCTAGAAACTGAAAGAAAAAAGGCCCTAATAACAGACTGCAAGCAGGAGAATGACATGAAAGGAGCCTGGGGAGGTAAGCAAGAGATAGTAAGGAATTTGGATTTTACCCTAAATACAGTGGGAAGCCATGGAATGATTCTACATTAAACATGACATCATGATGTTTTTTTAAAAGGTTGCTTTAGCTGCTGCATTGTAAAACCAGTTAAAAAGTGATTGCAGTTGTTCACATGAGAGATAATCGTAACTTGAATACGAGTGACAGTATCAAAGATGGAGAGTAGTGCTTTCCAGCTCTGTTTGAGAGGTAGAACAAGCAAGACTAGATGGGACTCCGGTGAGTGACAGACAAGAGTCAACAATGGCACTGAAGTTTCTGGCTTTACCGATGAAGCGAATGAGGGTGCCATTTACCAAAATAGAAAACCAACAAGGCAATGGTATGGCATACTGGTCCTTATGTAATGACCCTACAAAGTGCTTAAATACATTCTGAGAGCATTCAATTCTGTTTTTCCAGATTTACCATCCATTCCTATAAGTCTACACAACATCTGCTTCCTTGGCCATAAATTTAATGACAGTTGCCTGGGGTCAGGGATTTATTTACCTTTACACTACAGTTTTTGCACTATATTCTTCTCTCACTAGCATTAATTAAAAATTGAAAGCACTTCCTTTCATTCCCATTCAGATGTCTCTCCTGCCCACTATTTAGATGCTGTCCACTTTTCAAGTACTTTGAAGTATCATAAGGTAATTGAAATCAATGAAATGAAAATTGAAACAACAAAATATGTATCACTCATCAAACATTAGCATGTTTGAAAAAATGATTATAGCTAGTGTTGATAATGGAGATGGAGTAGGGAAAAAAGTACTCTTACAGTTGGCCAATGGAGGTACAACTTGTT
>RCUC01137646.1:0-23554 GCA_003697995.1 Taxidea taxus jeffersonii | reverse complement strand
GAATTGCTTGGTTATAAAAGAATTTTATATTTAGATCTATGGTCTATCTTTAACTCCTGTGTATGATTAAGACTGAGTTCAAGATTCATTTTTACGATACAGATACTCAGTTTTCCCAGCTTTATTTGTGCAAAAGATTTATTTTTCCCATAATATTACTTCAACACTTTGTTGAAACCAATTAATTATGTAAATGTATCTCTTCTGCATCAATAATATATTTGAATATTCCTATGCCATACCAATTTGTCTTGATTATTGGTAGCTTTATAGTAAGTCTTCAAAACAGATAGTGTAAATGGTCCATTTTTGACTATGTTAGATTTCTTACCATTCTGTATATATGTATTTTTTTTAAGATTTTTTTAATTTATTTGACAGACAGAGATCACAAGTAGGCAGAAAAGCAGGCAGAGAGAGAGGGGGAAGTAGGCTCCCCGCTTAGCAGAGAGCCCGATGCAGGGCTCCATCCCAGGACCCTGAGATCATCACCTGAGTCGAAGACAGAGGCTTAACCCACTAAGCCACCCAGGTGCCCCATTCTGTATATATTTTTAAATCAGTTTGTTACTTTTCTATTAGAAAAAGCCTACTGTGATTCCGATCAGCATTGCAGCGAAATTATGTAACAATTTGTAGAGAATCAATATTTTAACAACATTGAGTCTTACATTGTATGAACATGGTATATTTGTTAATTTATTTAGACTTTTCCCTTAAAATTTTTTCTCAGCAACATTTTGCAGTTTTCAGTGTAGAAGTTTGTTATAAGTGTTATTAAGTATTTTGTATGTTGGGAGACAATTTTCCATGAGTCTTTCACACTTTTGTGCATTTTGTGAACAGAGCCATGGACTGATCTTTGGTCCAGACTATCTCCTGAGGGATGTTTGCATAGTGCCCAGCTTTGGAAGACACAGATAGTATCTACTTCTGGGGCAAACATCGGTGAGATTTACTACCCCTTATGAAAGATTCAGGTTCAGTTAAGCCTAGGGTTTCTCTCTTAGAATACAACCCCCTGCATTTTCAAGTATTACCAAGCCCTCTCCATGTTGCCCTCTGGGAAGTGGGACTTGAGAACTGGCACTAAAACAACAACAACATACTGATTCTGGACTCTGCTATAGCTGTAATAAATTGTCTTTTATTTCTGATAGGAATCGCCTTTTACCAACATCCGTGAAATTTTGAGAGGCTAACTTGTTTACTTGCAAGTAGGGTAAAATCTCAGATTCTTCCTAGTTCCTAACATTATGTTTTTTTATGCTATTATAATGGGAATGTTTTTATTATTCCATTTTCCAAATTGTATATTACACACACACACACACAAACACAACTTGATAAGTGTATACTGGTTTTTTATCCTGTCACTTTGCTAGTTCTTATAGTTATTTTGTAGATTTCTTAGGATTTTCTATGCAAAAAATTTTGATGGCTGTAAGAGTTTTACTCCTTTCTATCTAATTGCTATAGACTTTTTATTCTACTTATGAGGCCTCCAATATAATTAAAATATCCTCGCCTTCTTTTTTGGCTTTTTACCCTAAAAGCACTGGCTTTTTTCCTTTAAAAATGTTAGTTACAGGTTGTAGTAGCTATTCTTCACCCCACTGAAACATCTTCTTTCTATTCCTAATTTACTGAAAGATTTTATCAAAAATGGGTGTTGAATTTTTCCAAATGCTTTTTCTGCATGTAGTAAGATGATCTTAGGATTTTTCTCTATTTTTTCTTCAATATGTTGAATTACATTAATTTTTTTGTATAAATCAAACTTTGCAATACTGCCATATATCATATTGGTCATTGTGTATGCTAATTTTATTATAGTACCGGATTTGATCTACTAATCTTTTACTAGTGATTTTATACATATGTTCATGAAGAGTATTGATTTGTAGCTATTGTTTCTTGTAATGTATTTGTTAATTTTTAGTATGAGGTTATTCTGGTCTCAAAGAACCAGATAAGAAGTGATTCCTCTTCCTTTATTTTCTAGAGGGGTCCACAGTAGGCTGGGTTTTTTCCCCTATTTGAGAATGAAATGCTCAATGTCTGGAAAATTCATTGAAGGAAATTTTTGATGACAAATTTGATTTCTTTAGAATATATAGGTCTACTTAGATTTCTATTTTATCTTGTACAAATTTCAAAGTTGTGTTTTATAAAAATCTTTTTTTTTTACCAAGCTGTCGAATAGCATAAAGCTGTCCAAAATATTCCCTTATTAACCTTTTAATATTTGCTGTCTCTGTTGCAAAATCCATTTCTTTCATTCATATTAATAATTTGTGATTTTTTTTCTCATTTTTGTTTCCTTGATCAGTCCTGCTGGCCTACATTAATCTTTTCCAAAACTGACATCTGGTTTTGATTTTCTGTATAGTTAACCTATTTCCCATTTCCTTGACTTTTTTCCTCCTTTGATTTTTTTTCCTGTCATTTATTCTTTGGGTAATTTTACTCATCTTGTTTGTCTGTTTGTTTTTGTTCTTATGCATTGGAATCTTTTTTCTTTTCCCTATATGCATTCCAAGCTATAAATTTCAAAGCACTCCTTAGATGAACTCCACAGTTTTAAAATGTCTCTATTTTTTATTTTCATTATAATTCAATTCAAAATAATTTCTGATTTTTCTTTTTTTTAACCTATGACTTGTTTGTAGTGTATTATTCAATTTCCAAATATTTGGACTTTAAAAATATTGTATTGTTAGTGATCTATAATTAAAACCACTTTGGTCAGAAAACATACTTTATGAAACTTCGGGTTATACCTTGTTTCTGAACATTCCATGTTCAAAGAAAGAACGTGAATTCCACAGGTATTATGTGTAGCATCCCATAGATAGATGCTCATTAGGACAAGATGGGTTCTAGTGTTGTTTAGAACTTTTATATTGTTTTAAGTTTTCATCTAATTGCTCTATTAATTACTAAGGAAGGTATATTAAAATCTTTGACCATGATTATGGATTTATCTACTATTTTGCTTTAGCTATGTAAACTTTGCTTCATATGTTTTAAACTGTCTTATTTGCTGTTTGCACATTTATGATTGTTGTTGGCTTCATGAGTAACTAGACTGTATCATTAGGAAATATCTATCTTCAGTAATACTTATTGTCATGAAGTATACTTGTTTATTATTAGTATGGCCACCAAGTTTCCTTATAATCAGTTGTTTTCAAGATATGTTTTTCCATATTTTTAAAATTTAACTTTTTCTTTATATTCAGACTGTCTTTTGAAGACAACATCTAAATGGATCTTGCTTTTGCATACAGTCTGACAATTTTGCTTTTTAATTGGATTTTTGGTCCATTTATATTAATACAATTATTGATATGGTACATTTCAATATGTCATTTTAATTTTCTAAAATTGGCTTTTTAAGGATGCCTGGGTGGCTCAGTTGGTTAAGCGGCTGCCTTCGGCTCAGGTCATGATCCCAGCGTCCTGGGATCGAGTCCCACATTGGGCTCCTTGCTCGGCAGGGAGCCTGCTTCTCCCTCTGCCTCTGCCTGCCACTCTATCTGCCTGTGTTCATGTTCTCTCTCTAACAAATAAATAAATAAAATCTTTTAAAAAAATAAAATAAATAAAATTGGCTTTTTAGCTAAAATACATAACACTATAAATCTATATCTATAACTATATCTATATCTCTATATGTCACTATTGGGATAAAATATATTTTCTTAATTTACCACACTCTCCTAAGAGTTAATATTTTACAACATCACAAGAAGCCAGTCAGGAAAGATCACATATTAAGTGGTTCCACTAATATGAAAGTCCAAAATAGGAAAATCTACAAATACAGAAAACATATTAATATTCACTGGGACTTTTCATTTCTGCAAAAAAAAAAAAAAGGCTGTTGGAATTTTAACAAAGATTACATTTAATCTATAGATTACTTCAGGTAGTACTGACATCTTATCAATATTAAGTCTTTGCACCCATGAACGCTGGGAATCTTTACATTTATTTAGGTCTTTATGTCTCTAAACAATGCTTTGTATATTTCAGTATACAGGTCTTTCACTTACTTGATTAAATTTATTCTTAGTTATTTTATATATCTTAGATGCTTTTATACATACAATTTCTTTCTTAATTCCTTTTTTGATTGTTTATTCCAGGTAAAAGAAACACAAATAAGTTTAGTGTGTTAATCTAGTATTCTACACCTTGATTGAATTTATTTTGCTAGTATTTTGTTGAGGATTGTGTATCTATAATCATAAGGAATACTGTTCTCTCTTTTTTCTTACAATGTCTTTATCTGGTTTGGTATCAGGGTAATACTGGCCTCATAAAATTAGTTTTTAAAAATATTCCTTTATCTTCTATTTTTTTGGAAAAGATTGAGAAGAATTGGTGTTAAATATTCTTTAGTATTTGGTAGGATTTATCATTGAAACCATCTGTTTGCAGACATCGCTTTGTTAGGAAGATTTTGATGCTGATTCAATCTCTTTATGTATTATAGATCTGTTGAGATTTTCTATTAACCATTGCATCAGTGTAGGTAATTTGTGTGTTTCTAGGAACTTGTTGATTTCATCTGGGTTGAATTTGCTGACATAAAGTTGTTCGGAGTACTCTCTTATAATCCTTTTTATTTCTGTAAGGTCAGAACTAATGTGTTCATTTTCATTTGTATTTTTACTTATCTGTATACTCCATTTCTTTGTCCATGTAGCTGAATCTTTATCAACTTTGTTGATCTTTTCAAATGGCCAACTTTTGGTTTTGTTGCATCTCTTTATTGTTTTTCTACTCTCTATTTTTTTTTTCTGTTTTAATCTTTTTTTACTTTCTTCTGATAGTTTTGAGTTTAGTTTGTTCTTCCTTTTCTAGTATTTCATGGTATAATGTTAGTTTATTGATTTGAGATCTTCTTCAATGTAGGCATTTCCAGCTATAAATTTTCCTCTGAACACTGCTTTCACTACACCCCATAAGTTTTGGTATGTTGTAGTTTTGTTTGTTTGTTTTATTTCTAACTATCTTCCTAACTCCCTGTGTAATTTCTTCTTTGACTCATTGGTTGTTTAAGAGTCTATTGTTAAGTTTGATAAGTTCTTTATAGATCTTGGATACTAGCTCTTTATCTGAAATGTCATTTGCAAATATCTACTTCCATTCTGTAGATTGTCTCTCAGTTTTGTTGACTATTCCCTTTGTTGTGCTGAAGTTTTTTATCTTGATGAAGTCCCAAAAGTTCATTTTTGTTTTTGTTTCCCTTGTCTTTAGAGATGTGTCTGGAAAGAAGTTGCTATAGACAATGTCAAAGAGGTTACTGCCTGTTTTTCTCTAGGATTTTTGAACACTGGGTGTTATATGCAGCTAATGAATTGTTGAACATGACATCAAAAAACTAATGATGTACTCTATGCTGGCTAACTGGATATAATAAAAAAAAGAGCTTTTGTTAATTCCACAAGTTTAATTTTTTTTTTTTTTTTAGTTTTCCTTTTGCTTATTGATTTCTATCTTCATTTCAGTGTGGTCAGAAAAGATACTTTGTATGACCTCAGTTTTTAAAATTTATTGAGACTTGCTTTGTGGCCTAGTATATAGTATTTCATGGAGATGTGTTCCATGTGCACTTGAGAAGAATTATTTGTTTTGACTATCTTTTTCTATCCTTTCACTTTCAATAAATTTGACTTTGGATATAAAATGAATCTCTTGTAAATAGCATATAGTTGAATTGGCTTTTTGTTTGTTTTGCTTTTGTTTTGTTTATCTATTTTGCCAGTTTCTGCCTATCAAAGAAAGAAAGAATTAAAGTTATTAGTGATAAGGAAGAACTTATTTCTGCCACAAGTTTTTTTCTATATGTTTTATATGTTTTATAATAATTTTATCCCTAATTGCCTCCATTACATCTTTTATATTAAAAGTTGATTTTTAAGGTTTTTTGGTGGTAAAACACTTTTGTTCCCTTCATATTGCCTTTTGCATGTGGTTTGTAGACATTTTGTCTGTGTTTATCATGGAGATCACATTTAACATCCTCAGTTGTTAACATCTACTTTGAATTGATACCAATTTACCTTAAATAACATACAAATATTTGCCCCTGGATCTCTTCATCCTCTCTCCTTTTCTGTTGTCAAAAAAGGTAAGTTAACTCTAGAAATCAGATTTTCTTCCTCTCTCAGAGTTTGCTAGGGTTTTGATTATTAAATAAATGGTTTATTATTTAGTGACTTTCTCAAATTATTCCTGCAATGACTCTCTTACTTATTTTATATAGTCACTGAAGCCATGATTTTGTTGAGCCCATGAGGAAAGGCTAGAGTCTTCTTAGATAATTTCTTTCTTTCTTTTTTTATTTTTTTTTATTTATTTGATAGAGATCACAAGTAGGTGGAGAGGCAGGCAGAGTGAGAGGAGGAAGCAGTCTCCCTGCTGAACAGAGAGCCCGATGTGGGGCTCGATCTCAGTACCCTGGGATCATGACCTGAGCTGAAGGCAGAGGCTTTAGCTCACTAGCCACCCAGGTACCCCTTCTTCGATAATTTCTAAGCATGTATCTCATTCTGGGCATGCACATAGCTTTCTAAATTCCTCCATATACATGAGTGCTTTTGTATGTTCTAAGTTTTCTAAGAAATTCTCCCAGATTTTTCTCCTTAACCATCCTTAAGAAGTCTGTTGTATTTTTTAACTGTAATATTTTGTTTTAGGGGTTTGTGTGTTCTTAGTTTGGTTTCCAGTGTGTTTGCCCAATGCCTGCCATTTTTCCAGCCTGAGATACTAGTTGGGTGAAACAAAGATCAGCACTGCTTCAACAGTCCCCAGACAGCTTAGAACAGACATATCCAATAATTCACATATAGGATCAGCTCTGCTCTGCTTAAACAAGACACCAAGATTCCACTCCAGGAACATGGGCTTTTCTCTTCAAGGCTACCATTGTGCCAGGTAGGGGTTGGGATAAGGAAAAGGAAAAATGTCGTAAAGCTTTTCTAACATCTGGAAGTTGCCCTTTTCTTGGCTCAGTGTTTATCTGACTACTGTAAACCTTTGACTCTTCTCTAGCATTCTGACCAAAGTTGGTTCTGACAGTTTCTGCTTATTTTTTAATGTTTCAGTGGAGGGACAAGAACTTGGAACTCCCCAAATTTTACAATTTTGCTGACATCACTCCTATTTGTTTCTGTAATCAGCATTTAGTTTTGTTTGCAATGCAATATGAGGACCTCTACTTTTATTAGAAGAGATGAACACATTAAATATATTGACAGAAATAATATGCTGTCTTAAGTCTCCTTAATTTTGTCATTTTCATGCTTCACTGCCTTATTTTTGTTTTTAGTATTTGCAGTATAAGTTTAGGCTGTCATTTCTTAGTTCTTTCTTTCCTTAGTTTTAGAAATTACACATTCGATCTTAATACAACTGTTTATTACTTTAGACTTTCCCAATTTAAAACATGTATATTTTTACTGTTTTTTTTAAATTTTCCCCTAATACCTTGTCTTTCTTAGTGTAGCATGAAGTACAAAACCCAAGTTAATGTTATTAACTTATTATTATAATGTATACACATATCATTTTTCAATAGTTATTTGTACAGTTACATTAATATTTGTAACCATATTTTTGACTAATTAGATTTGACTCTAGACTGCAAAGTTTCCAATTCTCACTATCAGTGTTTACAAAATACCTTACCCAGTTTGGGGTGCTATAACATAATATTTTAAACTGTGTGGCTTAAATAATAAACATTTTTTTTTTCTCACAGTTACAGAGAGGCTAGAAGTTTGAGAAGAGGGTGCCAACGTGATGCTTGATGAGAGCCGTCTTCTTGGTTTACAGACAGCTGTCTCCCTGCTGTATCCTCACACAGTAGACAGAGAGCGCTCTGGCCTCTCCACCCCCTAACAAGGGCACCATCAAGAGGATCTAACCTGCATGACCTCATCCAAACCCCATTTACTCCCAATTGACACCTCACCTCCACATACCATCACACTTGGGATTAGGACAACATATGGATTTTAGAAGGACAGTAATGTTCAGTCTGTAGTACATACCATTACATCTTCACTTTATGATTTTTGTTTTGCTATAGCTCTCAGTTGGCTGAATTATGTCTACAAATAATTTTTGTTTTAATATACACAGGCAAATATCATATCTTCTACTGTAGTCATGTCTATTCTCTCCATTTAAAAATGACAATTTAGCTGATTATAAAATTCCTGGGTCAAACATTTCTCCTTTAAAATTCTGGAGATAATACAGATCCCATTATTTTCTGAAGAAAGCTAATAATCTGGTGAAAATTTTTTTTATTTCTCTGAAGGTAATCTATTTTTTCTTTCTGAATAATTTTTGAAGTTTTCTTTATTGTTGGTAACTGACAATTTTAGCTGGAGAATATATAAGTATAGTTCTTTTTCGTTAATAACTCTAGAACCAAAAAAGACTTTGACTTAAATACACATTTCTTCTTCTTAATGTCTAGGAGGTATTTTTCGATTATGCATTCTATTTATAGATTATAGATTCTATTCCCATTATTCTGGATTATTCTTCAGGAACACCTATAATTATCTTAAAGACTTTATATTTTTAGAGGAGTTTTAGGTTCACAGCAAAATTGAGAGAAAAGTAGATGTTTCCCAACATACTACCTTCACCATTAGCAATGTCTCCCACCAAAGTGGTTCATTTGTTTCAGATGATGAACTTATAATATAATCATCCATAGTCTAGAGTTTGCCTTAGGGTTTACTTTTGGTATTGTACATTCTATGAGTTTGAACACATGTGTAATAACATGCATCCTTCAGTGGAGTATTCTGCAGAGTATTCACTGCCCCAAAAGTCTCTGTGTTCTGCCTAGTCATCCATCCCCCCACTCCAATGCATGGAGTCATTTTACTGTCTCTATAATTTTTGCCTTTTCCAGACTTTTACATAGTTGGAATCATATAGTATGTAGACTTTTAAGATTGGCTTCTTTCACTTAGTAGTACACATTTCAGTTTCCTCCATGTCTTTTCAGAGCTTAACAGCTCATTTCTTCTTAGTGTTTAGTAGTATTCCACTGTCTGGATGTATCACAGAGTATCCATTCACCTATTGAAGGACATCTTTGTTGTTTACAAGATTGGGCAATTATTAATAAAGCTCCCATAAACATCCATGTGGACGTGTTTATATGGACATAATTTTGAACTCCTTGGATACACACCAAAGAGCACAATTGCTGGATCATATGGCAAGGATATGATTAGTTTTGGAAGAAACTGACAGAATGTCTTCCACAGTGGCTATACCATTTTGGATTCCCACCAGCAATGCAAGAGTTCCTCTTACTCCACATCCTTCTTGGCACTTGCTGTTATTAGTGTTCTGAATTTTGGCCTAATAGGTGTGCTGTAGTATCTTATTGTCATTTTAATTAGCATTTCCCTGATACCATAATATGGAGAATTTTCATATATTTATTTTCCATCTGTTCATCTTCATCAGTGAGTTGTCTATTAAGGTCTTTGGCCTGTAACTCAGCTGAGCTGTCCATTTTCTTATTATTGAGTATTAAGAGTTCTTTCTGTATTTTAGATAATAGTCCTTTATCAGATATACGTTTTGCAAATCTTTTCTCCCAGTCTCAGGATTTTCTTCACATTCTCTTGACATTGTTTTCACAGAGCAGAAGTTTTTCATTTTAATAAAGTGCAGCTTGTTAATTACTTCTTTCATGGATCATTCCTTTGGTGGTATATCTAAGACGTCATCATTGGACCCAAAGTCATCTAGATTTTCCCCTAAGTTATCATCTAGGAATTTAATTGTTTTGTGTTTAGATTTAAGTTTATGTTCTATTCTGAGTGATTTTTGTGGATAATGTAAGGACCATGTTTAAAATCATTTTTTGCATGTACCTATCTAGTTGTTCCAGCACCGTTTGTTCAAAAAGACTGGTTTTATTCCATTAAATCGCCTTTGTTCCTTTGCTAAAGATCAGTTGTTTACATTCTTGTAGGTCTGTTTATAGGTGCTCCAATACGTAATATTTTAAAAGATTTATTTATTTTAAAAAGAGAGAACGAGAGCAGGGAAGGGGCAGAAGGAGAGAATCTTCAAGCAGACTCCCTGCTGAGCGCAGAGCCCCACATGGGGCTCAATCTCACAACCCATGAGATTCTGACCTGCCTAAAAGCATGAGTCAGCTGCTTTACTGATTGAATTACCCAGGTGCCCCTCTAATGTGTAATTTTAAGTTAGATTTCTTTTCTCTGCCCTTTACAATTTTAGTTTCCTCTTTGCCTATTCCTTTGCTCTTTAGAAGATTTTTTTAAAAATTTTAAAATGATTTTATTTCTTTATTTGACAGAGAGAGACAGTGAGAGCAGGGAACACAAGAAGTGGGGGAGTGGGAGAGGGAGAAGCAGGCTCCCTCCTGAGCAGTGAGCCAGATGTGGGGCTCCATCCCAGGACCCTAGGATCATGGTCTGTGCTGAAGGCAGACACTTAAGGACTGAGCCACTCAGGTGCCCCAATTTTTTTCTCCATATGAAAATTTAATATTTGCACCATTTCATTTCTTCTTCTCTAATTAGTTCTGATGCAGGTTTTGAATCTGTTATCCTACTAATTCTTGGTGGTCATTATGCATGGCAATCAGTTGTGTTTCAATTTTATATTTTTATGAGTTTTATCAAGCTGTTTCATGTTAATCTCACTCTAAGTAGCGGGTCTCTGCTGTTTGCCTTTCCAGGTTTGATTTTCACTGTTCTAAGCAGAAGCTCCTAGTTTACCTTGGAGAGTCACTTTAGTTTTTGTGACTTGAAAAGTCTCAGGATGAAGCAGGAGTCCTGGGTGGAAGCCAATCGGTTAAATCATCTTCAGCCCCAGCAACTGATTCCAGGAAGAGCACCTGATCAGACCAGCCAATGATGCTACAAGAGAATGTGATGGATGAGAGGCACTGCACTGTTTCCATGGAAACAGAACCTGAAAGGTGTAGCTGGAGCTTTTGCAGCCATTCCTCTATAGAAAAGGAACTTTTCTGAGGATAGAACCCACAGAGAGAAAGATGGCTCTTTTCTTAAGGATACAGACAGCAAGAAATATTTGTGTGAAATCACTGTTTGGGCCTCTCTGTGCAGTAGCATCTAAAGCCTATATGTTCCTAGATGTTTCATTTTGGGAAAGTAGTTCATTCCCTTTTTGTTAATGCCACATCTTATTGGGCTTTATGTCCATTGCAACAAAAAGAATCAGAATTCGTACAACCCGTTCTCTTCTTATTGTTTTTGGACCTGTTTCATAAAGGTCACTTTTTTCTTTCTTTCTATGGGTGGATATTCATTTAGGAGATATTTTAAATATTTTTATTGCTCTCACAATAACACATTTTAGGCCCTTTGTTGTCCCACTGAGACTTTAAGATTATGCTTTCTATTCATAGGTGCCAAAGAAGGTGAAGGATTATTTTTTCTTATGGCAGAGATTTGGACAGTGTATAGATTTTCCTTGGCCCCACTGCAGGGGTTAATTTGTGCCATTTCCAGCTCAGTTCATCCAGTACTGCTCTGAAAAAGGACTTCCACTCTTTCTAATTGGACCATTGGCTTTGCATGGTCTTGGAAGAGCTGCTACTTTCTAGCTAGAATTTGTATTAACTTCTGTGCTTTCTGATTAGAATGGTGTCACCATAGAGGGATCCATATGGTAGTGTGAACTGGGAGGCCAATGAGAAGGGTCATTTCTTCGTAATTTAGCTGTTATGCCCCAATGTACCAAACACATGTGATGTCTTCAAGATCTTTTGTTTCATTGCGCTTTTTAAGTGAAAAAGAATACCTTGAGGATAGTTTTGTGATATTACTCTCCAGTGGTGGTAAGAAATCTGACACACTCTTAGTAATACCTCCATCACCTTTGTGGAAAACCTGTGTTTCTCCTCCTGTTGTTTCCCACCTCTGTTCCCCATCCATCACGCACTGCAGACATGGAGCTTACAATATTAGTAAATATCAAAACATTCTCACTGATCCCCAGCTCTCAATGCAAATCCCCTAATACCCTCCTTTTCCATTATTTCTTATAGAAAATTGCTTTGACATTCACACTTACAGGTCACTGACACCTTCTATGAAGAATAAATTCTTTCCATAGGCTTGCCTATACTCTGGTGAAATATGGGAGAAAAATTCACTTCCCTGCATATATTCCTTCTACTGGCTATGCTTTTCTTGAATGGGTCTTTCTACAGTTCTTTGCAAGTGAGAACCACAGTTCTCAAAAGAGGGTACCCGCCCACTAAATGTTCTATACTGATGAATCAGGGAGGATGGCAAAAGGAGATGCTGGGTGGGAAGATGGATAACTATGTTCTACTCCCTCTGTAGTGATGTATTTCACGTTTTTTTTGTTCTAGTTTGTTTGTTGTTGTTTCTACTTATGTACCCCAGACCCTGCCAAGATCTCTGAGGCAGAAGTAGTCATGAGGGAAGAGATGAATCATATTTTTAGTTCTCTTGAGGAAGGCAAATCTTCTTGTTTCATGAGGCTAAGTGTAGAATACAACGTGCTTTAATTTTTTTAATTATCTGGCCCCATTTGTTTTATTGTTGAATATTCTCTTAATTTTTTTGGAATTCTGAGTTTTCATCTTATTTTATGTTAGTTCCTGAGCATTTTACTGGGAACTGGAAAGAGGGGAAGTCAGAAGTCATTTTCAAACATTACCCTGACTTACACCTTAAAAGTCAAAGACAGTTGGAAACTTTGCCATAAAACAGAGAAAGAGTAACATCAATTGCTGTTCTCTGAGGCAAAGAAGATCAACAGCTGTTCAAAGGTAAACTAAATGACATCCAGTAATAGAATATCTGCTAGATAACCATATAGACTTTCACTTCTGAGACAAAAGTCTTGGCAGAGGTCAAGAAAATGAGTTTTGGCATCTCTGTCTAGCCTTTGAGGGTTGGATTATTCATGTTGGGAGCTCTTCACCTGGGTCACCTCCATTTCAGTGGAGCTGATGGAAGCCTGTGCACAAACTGCAGAGCAACTTCCTTCCGGCCGGGCCACGCACATCAGAGCAGTTTCACTGTTCACCCTGGGAGGCTGGTGTTATTACATTTCCATCTCCCAAGCTTTTTAGCCACTTACATTGAAAGTTTTAAAAGATTTCTAGAAGAAAAAGAATGTCAAAAGCCTTTGAAACATAACAGCAGGTTGAAAACCAGTTGCAGGATCATATAGTATCAACAGAAATGCTCTAATATTATAAGCCATAGTAATGAATGAAACTATTTACAGAAATGCCTAACTAATATTATAAGATTATACTAATAAATGAAGCCATAGGAGTAGAGAAAATTGACTACCAATAGCTCCCAGAGAGCTGAAGGTCTATGAAAATGAATATTTCTATAGCTTCATAGTTCTGCCTGGCATTTTATTACATTTAGAAACTTCGACTGCTCTTGCTTTAGGTTTTGGGATTGGAAAATAAAGACCAGTTTTATGGACAGTGCTCAAGTTTTAATGGTGAATATGAGTAATGAAAAGCATTAATGTTTAAAAATTTAGAAGTTATGCCAGGATAAACATTAGGATTTTCTATTAGCATGATTGAGGGAGATGTCATGTTCATAATTTAATTGAAACTCATTGCTCTAATTTCCTTTCATACAAAGTTATGGGAAACCTGATGCTGTCTGACATAATAAACCACTCCCCATTACAGTGCTCTTCTGTTCCATAATTTGTGTGCTGTCTTAGTGTTTACCGAGGTTGCATAAGGCTTTTCTGCCCCAGTACTGATTTCCTTATATCCCGTAAACTTTGCCTCATCTCCTGTTGGCCCCCTGGGAAGGGTTAAAGAATGCAAGTACTTCTCTTAGAATAGTTATTGAAAATACTTCATTCTATTGAAGGTGATGTCTATATACAAGACATTACTGACAGATGAATTCGATGAAAATTAAAATTATTATAAAAGTGTCGATGGTAGGAGCACCTGGGTGGCTCAGTCATTAAGTATCTGCCTTCAGTTCAGGTCATGGTCCTGGGGTTCTGGGATGGAGCCCTGCATTGGGATCCCTGCTCCACTGGAAGCCTGCTTCTCCCTGTCTCTTGCTGTGTCAACCTGTCAAATAAATAAAATCTTAAAAAAAAGTGTCAGTGGTGGAAGAAAAGAAGGAGGGTCACTTGAAGCATTGGATCTTGTCTTGTGACCTTTTGCCAACTGCCTGGGAGCAGAGGCAGGGGAGAGGGGAGAGGATAAAAGACATGTTAAGGTGAGTAAAAAAGGAAAGGTTAGATGCACCTAGATGGCTCAGTGGGTTAAGCTTCAGACTCTTGATTTAGGCTCAGGTCGTGATCTTGGGGTTGTGAGATTGAACTCCCTGCCTGCCCCCTGCATTGGGCTCTGCACTGGGTGTGGAGCCCGCTTAAGATTCTCTCTCTCTCTCTCTGCACCTCCCCCACACCATCTTGATTTCTCTTGTTTAAAAAAAATGGGGAACAGCCATGGGGATTTCACATTCTTCAGAGCACGTAAGGTGCCCCAGACCTATATGGGACTCTAGCCTAGCAGTGGCCAGAGCACCCAGAAATGTCTAGAAGTTGCTGGCTTCTCCTTAGTAATACTAGTGTGCACTCACTATGTGCCCATTACTGTGCTGGTGAAACTTTATACACACGTTCTCTCTCTCAGTGAATACACATACCTTCTTAAGGCCACTGTTATTATTTTCCTTTTACAGATAGTACGTCTGGGTTGGCAGGATTAACTACTTTACCCATGTCACACACAGCTCATAGGAATGAGAGTTGGGAATTGGGTCTCAGGACTTCCTATTAATCTGCTCATCTACACCACCCATTAGGATTTTTGCTGATTCTACACTGCTACCATGATTCCAGATGATCACAATAACAGTGTTAACCAAAATCTCCTAAATTCAATGATAAATTTTCAGGAACAAAACAAAGGGTTGGGTAGACATCAGCTTCAACAAGGAGTCCAGCCCTGTTCTGTCTAAAACAAACAGAGACACAGAAATCACAGGTACTTTACTGTGAAATATTTATTAGGCCAGTCCTGTGTATTCATCTCCATGCTAGACCTTGTCAGAAAATAGAAGAGATTCTGGTTACAATTGTCAAAGAGTAAACCCTTTCTGCATAAATTAGGGAAAGGGATGTATTTGCTTAAATGCTGTGCTCTGGGATGAATTAGTGGACTTATTTCTCCTACCTGTCAAACAAGAGATGTGGAAAGGGAAATAAAGTGGAAACTTATCTGCTTTGGGTGGAAGTATATTTAATTGATCAACCTAAGCTGGCTCAAACAAAACATCATGGAATTAAGGAGGTGAGATAAAGGGACAGAACCACCAAATAATACAAAGTTACACATCATCAAGTGGCACGAAGAATGGCAAGGAAGTGAGAGAAGAGAGGATTAGCAGTGTCAGGCTTCCCTGTAGGAATATTTTATTTGGCTCTTGAGTTATAGGTGGGGGAAGTGGGGGAAGAGTTATCCCTGAAATATGGTACTACTACTGAGAAAGATATTCAAAATGTATCTGTGGCATTGGTTCATTTGAAATTGAGATATGAGGGGTACATAGGTGGCTCAGGGGGTTAAGTGGCTGCCTTTGGCTCAAGTTATAATCTCAGGGTCGTGGGATCAAGCCCCATATCAGGCTCCCTGCTCAGCAGGGAGTCTGCTTGTCTCTCTGCCTCTGCCCCTCCCCCGATTAAATTTGAGAGAGAGAAGGAGGGAGAGCATGAGCAGGGAAAGGGGCAGAGGGAGAGAGATAAGCAGGCTCCCCACTGAGCAGGGAGCCCCACTAAGGGTTCCATCCCAGGGCCCTGGGATCATGACCTGAGCCAAAGGCAGACACTTAATCCCCTGAGCCACCCAGGTACCCCATAAATAAACACAATTTTTTAAAAAATTGAGATATGAGGGAGCTAATTGATATTAAATAAACATTTGTCAAATGAAGGGATGAATGAATGCATGATTGATCTGGGAGCTGAATTCTAATAAATACTAAGGTCTGAAACCTTCTGGTGAAATATTGGTTGGTGTATTTTAGTCATAACGTGCAAGCATTCTATTAGTTTCCTGGGGTTGCCTTAACAAAGTGCCACAGTCTAAGTGGCTTAAAAGAGCAGAAATGTATCACATCACAGTTCTGGAAGCTGGATGTCTGAAATCAAGGTGTTGGCAGAGCCATGCTCCTTCTGGAAACTACAAAGGGTGGGCCCTTCCCTGCTTCTTCCAGCTTCTGCTAGCCCAGCTGTGCCTTTGCTATAACAGTGTAACTCTAGTCTTTACAGCTCTCTGCTTCCTGGGTCTTCACAAAGCCCTCCCTCCATGTCTATCTCTGTGTCCCAGTGTCCTCTTTTTTTTTTTTAAGCTTTTTTATTTAAACATATAATGTAACCCCACCACCCTCTCTCAACCCCTATCTCCCCCCCACCCCCCTCAGTTTGTTTTATGACATTAAGAGTCTCTTTTGGTTTGTCTCCCTCCCGATCCCATCTTGTTTCACTTTTTCTTTTCCTACCCCCTTAACCCCCACCCCCGTTACATCTCCACTTCCTCATATCAGGTAGATCATGTGATAGCTGTCTTTCTCCAGTGTCCTCTTTTAATAAAGACACCAGTCTTATTGAGTTAGGGTACAGTCTAATTACCTCCTTCTAACTTCATTACCTCTAGAGAGACCCTATTTCCACATAAGGTCACATTCAGAGTTACTGGGGGTGGGACTTCAATGTGTCTTTGTGGGAGGCACACAAGTCAACCCATAAGGAGCACCTCCTGCTATTCTCCCATTCTCTTGACATTCCAGCAGGACTCAGTAAAGCACGCTGAGCTAAGGAACTGACATATTACCGTTGACTAGAGAGAAGATTGTTATAGTCTTGAAGACTAGAAAGAATGATAATACTAGTTCTTGGGAGGCAGAATAGGATTACCAGTCACTGTATCACTAGGACCATAGTGCCCCCCCAGAATTCCCCTAACCCCATGCTTCTTGGGGGACCCTCCTCACTTTCTGAACCAGTCCTTAATGAGGTGTAGTATGTGTGTGTTCACATAGATGAATATCAATTTTCAAGATAACGTAAAGCACATTCTTGGTTGTTGACTGTTTTATTCCATCATGTGGATAAAGAAATAAAAATTTAAACTTAGCCAAACACAAAAATAATAGGACACAAAACACACAAAATATCACATCATACAGTTAAGAAAGTTTTTCTAGGGGTGCCTAGGTGGCTCAGTCGTTA
The DNA here is from genome assembly GCA_003697995.1 of Taxidea taxus jeffersonii. Classification (NCBI taxonomy): domain Eukaryota; kingdom Metazoa; phylum Chordata; class Mammalia; order Carnivora; family Mustelidae; genus Taxidea; species Taxidea taxus. The sequence continues at coordinate 6,238 of RCUC01137646.1, read as the reverse complement.
AGCATCTGCCTTCGGCTCCGGTCATGATCCCAGGGTCCTGGGACTGAGCCCTGCATCAGGCTCCCTGCTCAGTAGGAAGCCTGCTTCTCCCTCTCCTACTACCCCTGACTGTGTTCCCTCTCTCAATGTGTCTCTCTCTGTCAAATAAATAAATAAAATCTTTTTTTAAAAAAAGGAAGAAAGAAAAATTTTTAAAAAAGAAGTTTTTCTAGTCAGAACCAAGGAGAATATATCTGCTTCCAAAGACTGATTAGTGTTGAAGTTTGAATAAAATAATAATTTCATGATAGAAATGCAATTAAAGGTCTACACAGTGGAGACATACTCTCAGCATAATAGCAAAAAAGCAAAACCTGTATGACCAATAATTAGATATTGGTTACATAAATTGTGATATGTTCTCCTTATGATGGGATATTATGCATTTATTTTAAAAACACATTGTTAATGAATATTTGACGTTGAGAGAAATACTGAGTCATGTTCATTAGAAGCTCAAAACAGCACATTTAAATGACCTTAATTCTGCAATCATTTATGAAATACACATTCTTATTATTTACATACCCATAAAAGAAACTAGAAGAAAATATATTATGTATACCATATATCTCATGTGTATTACACTATATATAAGCATATATACATATATATCCAAAGATCTGTTTATTTCTGCATAATACCATTTCCTAATTCACACAAATCTCTGAGCCTGCAGTGGTCCTATCACCAGGCAAGTGGACCAGATCATTGGAACACTGTCCATGGTAGCAGGGCTCTAAGCACTGGGTTGAGAAATGGGTTAGGGCCCCAGGCTCATAAGACGAAACAAGCAAGGAGGACTCCTTGCAGAGATGGGGTTCAACACAGAGTTATAATCCTAGAACAGACTGCTACGCAGGCTAGGTAATTAGCATAACTAATTAACTCTAATTGTGAGCCAACTCTAATTGTGAGCAAAGAAAGTCAGGCAGTAAATTTAAGGGTCCAGCTAGCAGGCCTCCACTGACTTAGTTCAGTGGTGTCTAAGAAACAGGTTTTAGAGGGACAGGAATTGAGGTGAGAGAGAAGGTGGAAGCTGCTGATCCACTTCCCGTCCCCAGACTGGCCGAGCTAAAAAATCGGAAAAGGACTCTGGAAATTGCACATGTGGCCATGGGGACCCAGCTGTGCCTTGTTGTGCTCTGGAGTTGGAGTTGGAAGCAGTCAAGCAGGTACAGGACCCCACAGAGGAGAGAGCCTCCCATAGCAATTCCACCCTGGCAAGTGAACAAAGCTGAAAGCAGAAATCATGACAAATAGTTTAAGGCATGAAACTGAACCTAAAGTCCATGCTCAGAGGACGACTGACACTGGATCTCCATGACAACTTTATGCAGTGTCACCACAGGTTTACTGACATCTGCCAGAAGACTTTCATAGCAAATATACATATCAACTTTGTCTGATATCCTCCTAGAGTTTTTCAGTGCGCAACCTGCTCAGCATTATGAAGCAACCCTGACTGAGAGCAAGTCTTGACCCTTCTCCTTGCCAGGAAACATGGTACTGACTGTTACCAGAATCTCAGGCAGTCCTTGCCTGCTGGCCTTGCCCCTGCAGCAAGTGGGCCTCCTTCAGCTGTCAAGAGCCACACTTTCCCAGCCTATCCCTTGCTGCTGCCCAGACCTAGGTTATGAGAGTTTCACTGAGAAATACATTCATTCAATACCATTTAATGAGCATTTTCTATTGCAAGCCTTGCTGGATGCTGAGGTTGCAGAGATGGAGAGGACATCCCTCCAAGGACACAGTAGGTCTGTGGACCTCCCAAGAGGTCCTCCCTCCAAGGACATAATAGATTGTGGACCCAGCATTATGTCACAAGGTCTCTATCCAAATGGTAGCTTTTTCCCTGACAGGCCATCTTCATACCTTAACCCTCCCTACCATCCTTAACCAACCCAATTTTCTTTGATTACTATTTATCACCATCTGATATGCTGTCTATGTTATCAGTCTCCTGTGAGAATATATCTCCATAATGATGGGTAATAAGTTTCCTGCATTGCTGAACTCCTTGCATGAGGAGCCCAACATGTAGGGGGCACTCAAGGAATCTGCACAGAACGAGGGAATTTTATCAATGATATGACAGAAAGGCAACAAACAGTGTGCTCTGGGCAAAGGGATTGGTAGGGTATCTAGGGCAGGAGCGAAGGAGCAGAGACTTTGAGTCCTGTTCTTTTTTTTTTTTTAAGTAATTTTTTTATTATGTTCGGTTAGCCAGGATATAGTACATCATTTATGATGTTGTGATCAATGATTCATTAGTTGCATATAACACCTTGTGCTCATCACAGCATGTGCCCTTCTTAATACCTACCACCCAGTTAACCCATCTCCCCACCCCTCCCTTCTGTAACCCTCAGTTTGTTTCCTGGAGTCCAGAATCTCTCATGGTTTGTCTCCCTCTCTGATTTCTTCCCATTCAGTGTTCCCTCCCTTCCCCTGTCGTCCTCTGTGCTATTCCTTATGTGTTATTCCTTATGTTCCACATATGAGTGAAACCATATGACAATTGTCTTTGACTTATTTCACTTAGCATAATCCCCTCCAGTTCCATCCATGTTTATGCAAATGGTGGGTATTCATCCCTTCTGAGGGCTGAGTAATATCCATTGTATATATGAACCATATCTTATCTATTCATCTATCGTATTTATCTATCTTCCCCTGAGACTCTTGAGGACAGAGACCATTTCTTTGTTTTTCTCTTAAAGACTTATTTTATTTACTTGAGAGAGTGAGAGAGAAGGAGAGAGGGAGAGAGCACGAACAGGGTGAGGGGCAGAGGGAGAAGCAGACTTCCTGCTGAGCAGGGAGCCCAGCACAGGGGTCAGTCCCAGGACTCCAGGACAATGTCTTGAGCCAACTGCAGATGCTCAACTGACTGAGCCACCCAGGCACCCCTGGGCAGAGACCATTTCTAATTAACCTTTGTATCTCTAATGAATGTTAGTCACCTGCTTGGCCTTATTGTAGTTGGAGATAAACTTGAAAAAATAAGTTATTTAATGTATTTCATGAAGCCAATAATTTTGCCTCATAATTTCTTTCTTATCTTACTGAAACACTTCATAAATAGGACGTTTCTTCCCACTCATTGTTTAGAATGGAAAGGGTTTCCACATATGTGATATCATTCTTCAAAATAAAAATAAAAAGCAATAAATTTTAAGGAACATATAGTTTCTAGAAAATTTTGATTTAGACTAACAGCTTCTTATCACCTCCATTTTTATCCCTGACCCTTTCTTGTGCAAAAGTGAAATTGCTGCTTCAAAAGACTACATTGGCCTGGAAGCTTGGCCTTGAAATCAGACAACAATATTTAAAGTGAAATCAGATGCCAGTCCCCACCAGGAACCTGATGATCCTCTAATTATCTCCTGGTGCAGATGTTGGCAAGCTATTAATAAAAGAGTTTTTAAGAATAGTGACAGCAGTTAGGAAATGCTGATATAAGCAAGTTCAAACCTGGCTGGTCCAAACACATTCCTCTAAAGACAACTGTAAATCAAGTTGATCTGACAGTCTTCAATCACTGCCAAATAGGTGTGGATCTGAATAGTTCTCAATAGTTATCCATTTAATTACTATCCTTAGTCTGTATCATTTTAGGACTTTTCCTTTTTTTGCCTATCTTAGTCCCTGGAGGAAAATACAAAGTTATTCTAGATGCTCCTCAATGAATAGGTATTCCATTCATTACTTATCTTCTTGTCAATGAACAATCCTAGTGATAGCCATGCTACTAGGCAAAAAGCAAATCATATGTATCAATTTTATACTCCAAAACTTGAAGAACCATCAGCAAGATTAGAAACAAAAACTGTGTTTTGATTTAATAAATTATATATGTCAAATGGCTTACACTTTAAGTGGAAATTCAGACTTACTATTTTATGTAAATTTAAGCTATTCAATTTATATAGTACTTGAATATTTTACTTAGACAATTGTTTGAATGACCACAATAAAACTAGAACATGGAAAAAGCCATACTACATCCCTGCCTTAAATTTAGGAATAACTTTTTATCTTCTTCTTCTTGAGATTCTTCCCTGCCTTCCATAAGTGATATGAGAAGCAATATAAGAAACATGTGAACAGACATTTAAAAACCAAACCATACAAATCTGAATACACAATTGGAGACCTCACTCAACAACTGACTTTTCACACAGTACCTGTTATGTTCCAGGAGTCCTTCCAGCATGGGAGGCCCAGCAAGGATAAAACTGACCAAGCCCCCATCCTCCTGAACTGGTTCTCACTCTTGTGGTTAAACTCCGTGATCTATAACAGCTATTTGTTCTCAATTATGCATTTGAAAAATACTAGCACGTTGTTAACTCTATTAGCAAGGCAAATTCAATCATAAAGCTGTGATTTTGAAAATAGGGTATTTCATGGCAAAATTTTTTCACATTTTAACATCTCATTCCTTTTCCCCATTGCCTCCAGGCTGGATTGAGAAACTGGTATTTACAAATATCATGAATAACCAAGAGACAATTATTTCTATCATGCCTGTAGTTTTTAAAAAATCTTAATTTCCAATCCAACACAATCCAAAGTCCTGGCAAATATCAAGTAATTTAGACAATATGAAAAAAAGGAACTTCAGTCCAGACTGCCAAGTCTTTCATTTCCATGAGCTTGAGTGCACATAACCTGGTCATGCTCATGAAGCAGAGAGCTCCAAGACATGGTCCTGTTTCCAAATTATATACCCTTAATTCTGATGTGAGCCAATTAAGTCTCTGGCCAAGGTATGAGACCTCAGAAAATGAAATCAGTTGTCATTGTCTACAGGATTGTTCAGTGTACATCCCTCACAACTATCTTCTCTGTTGGCAGTTGGACAACCAAGACAATAACATGTCTTCTCAGCATCTCACTCACTCAATCCCTTATTCCCCCCCACACACACCCAAAGTTCTGCTTCAAAGCCCTGGGTACATTTCAGCTGCATTTCTGTGATCACTTGTTTTTTCAGGTGTTGTGAGGTGAGGGATCCCATTGGGTTTCTCACTGAGGAGACTGGGTCAAATGGTGACACCACTGAGCAAAGCAGGAAGTCTGGGCAAAGGTGCAACCTGAGAAGCAAGGTAATGAGTTCCACCTGACCATGTGGGGTTGGATGTTTCTGGGGAGCATCCAGCTGGAAGTATCAGGTAGGAAGATGGGCATGCCTTGCTAGAACTCATGTGGTTAGAAAGTGGCCAACATAAAGGCAACAGGAAATCCCACCAGGGAGAGATAGTAGACAAGATGCTAAGGGGACCAGGGAGAGTGCTATGGGGAATGTGGCTCATTCTCTAAGGAAAAGCAGCCATGAGGCTAGGCAAAGAGGGAGAAGTCAGAAGTAAAGGAGGTGGGAACAACCAGTTTCTTAGAAACCAAGAGGGAAATGAGATATAAGAAAAAGCTGGGAGTCTAAAAAACGTTATGAAGAGAAAGAGCAAGAAGACGTTTAAAAAGTCAAGTTTCCGTACACAAAGATAATCTCAAAATGGATAAAAAAACCTAAATGTGAGACAGGAATCCATGAAAACCCCAGAGGACAACACAGGCAACAACCTCATTGATCTTGGCTGCAGCAACTTCTTGCTAGACATGTCTCCAAAGGCAAGGGAAACAAAAACAAAAATGAACTATAGGGATTTCATCAAGACAAAAATCTTCTGCACAGCAAAGGAAACAGTCAACAAAACTAAAAGGCAACCAGTGGAATGGGAAAGGATATTTGCAAATGACATATCAGATAAAGGGCTAATATAAAAAAATCTATAAATAACTTATCAAACTCAACACCCAAAAAGCAAATAATCCAGCCAAGAAATGGGCAGAAGACATGAACGGACAATTCTCCAAAGAAGACATATAAATGGCCAATAGACACAGGAAAAATGCTCCACATCACTTGGCAGCAGGGAAATACAAATCAAAACAACACTGAGATACCACCTGACACCAGTCAGAATGGTTAAAATTAACAAGACAGGAAACAACAAATGTTGGTGAGAATATGGAGAAAGGGGAACCTTTTTACACTGTTGGTGGGCATGCAAGCTGATACAGCCACTCTGGAAAATAGTATGGAATTTCCTCAAGAAGTTAAAAATAGAGTTACCCTATAACCCAGCAATTGCACTACTGGGTATTTACCCCAAAGATACAAATGTAGTGA